>JAGDQP010009822.1:667-12956 GCA_022664845.1 Lepisma saccharinum | reverse complement strand
GATAATGTGAAAAAGTAGGCATCATACACAATATGATAATGTGAAAAAGTAGGCATCATACACAATATGGTAATGTGAAAAAGTAGGCATCATACACAATATGGTAATGTGAAAAAGTAGGCATCATACATAATATAATAATGTGAAAAAGTAGGCATCATACACAATATGATAAACTGATAGCACTTTTATAATGAAAGCACAATGATATGAAAAATAAAAAATATCACCATATTCATAATACAACTGTTATAACTGTCAAATACAACTCCGTCTTTTTAAGAAATATGTATGATCTAGTGTATAGAAACTTGAAAATATTAAAAAGCAAAAGAAAATACTGTTGATGGGGATTTCTGCTACCCAACATTTACGCTCGAAAAGCATTCAACCTACAAGACCACAATTTGCAATATACGTTATTTCCTATCTTGGAGATGAAGATATTATTTTCACAAATGATTCCAAAATTCAACTCTTGGAGCGCTCCGTATGCACCCAGCAAAATTTATTGATACTCAAATAAAAATAAACATGTATCTTTACGCTGTGCGTTTAATCGTGTGTTAGCAAGTAAAGTAACTGTAATGAATGGCATTGACGCGAAAGATTTATTTCTTCTAAATATGTCTTATTATTTCAGAGTTAAAGAGCGTACGAATAGTTGTATTAAGAAACGACGAGATTCTACAAGCTTATTATTTATAAAAATGCTTGAGAAGAATTCGGTATTGAACACGAATACGATATATAGTTAAATTTGTTTTTCAAACGAAAATAAGTATCTTAAGGTTTGTCTATATTACGTGTAAGAGAATGTTCAAGTTAATTCAATATATAATTATTAACAGCGGTATCGTCGCTTTAGGATCTGTATTACTTATATCTCACCAAGATTTAATTGTGATGAAAGTAATTTGTCCTGTTACGTAAATATATAGGAATTCAGGATATTTGTATTAATGGGCTATTTTCTTAAGCTTGACAAAAATATAATGTACGTCAGTGATTTGTCTTATATCTTACTGTCTAAGAACAGTACCTTTAATATTAACTATAAGAATATCTAATATGTCTTCCTTTATGTCTACTCGAGTTACAGAATATGTGTAGTACAAAATAATGTACTACGGAAGTACCAATTCAGAATTAATGCCGTTTTCTTCAATAAAGGCCTTCTGTTCTCCGAATAGTTGAATGAACACATTCAAAATATGAAGAAATGTACCTATCGTAGTATGCACGATTTCGTGTATTAAGTTCAAAATATTTTCAAATTCCTCCATTTTGTAAATGCCCCTTTCAAGAAAGTTCCGGTAGTTCTCTTCTTCTGACTACATGATGGTGCTTTTAGAATTACGTAACTGGCGAAGATCTTTTAGACCATATTTGGCCATTTCTAGTCTAGTTCCTGTTGTTGAAGTTTCGCTTCAGTTTAAACCAAATTAAAATGTATCTCTTCCTAAAGGCTACTAAAAATTATACTATTGTGATAAACATAAATAAATTACGTCAAAATCATTTTAAAATTCTTGTCTCACTTTCGCCTTATTATTATATGACACTATTAAAAGTAAGTAAATTTATAAGATACGTCTCTTTCGCGTGATTCACTTCATAGTATGACGATGTACAGAAATAAACATGAAAATGTGTGCAAGAATTATTGCGCGTAATAGCAATAGCTACAGTAGATAAAAGGTCAGTTTCCTATTTTATTAGCACAATGCCAAGAAGCGAAAAAGCTCCCATTTCTTTTGTTTTAGGAATATAAATTCTTTTCACATATTTTTTTTTTGTAAAGAGACCAAAAGATATGTATGACAGGAAACTGTAATCGGAGAATTTCACTTCTTTTAAGCATTGAAAGACAAGAGAAGATCAGATTACCGGATACAAGAAATTACACATTTAAGTAAAAGCAAATTCAGCACCAGAAATATTTCGTAAGAGAGGAACCACCACCTATCTTCTCTGGTTGGCGGAATAATACCGAAGTGTTTTCAAATTGAAAAGAAAAGCGAGTTATTTGATTGGTCAACTGGAATCTCCATAAGCTACATGCATATGAAGAAAACTATATAAACCTGACATCTGATACCATCTTGATCGAAGGTGACCGACGGTGTACGGTGCATCGAGACAAGTCCTACAAGATCTAAGTCAGACCATCTGTAGTTCGAAGCTATAATACCAGGTACAGGTACAACTTCAATTCATAGAAGATGTGGAAGTCCTATGACCGAAAAATCTTTTATCTGTTTATAACTAAGTGACCCGTCTCAGCTCTGTCGCTTAGACGAACATCAAAAAGAGATCTTCATAGCAGCATCAACACCATGCTAGCAGCCTACTACATAACACTCACACATCAGAGCAATTAAGCACACTTCGAGACATACTTCAGAGTAACGTCTTTGCTTTCTGGTTCTCAAACATTGACAGGTGAGTTTCTCTATGTTTCTTAGCTGCGTGAATGTGATTAATATTTTAGTGTTGGATTCACAGTTGTGTTGTACTTTTGTTTCCATTCCAAATTACATTCTCTTTGCAATAAGTACAATGTCTTACACCGAACGAATGTCGTAATCATACCATGATCTCAGGCCTAATCCTATAAGCTCTACCCATCCGTATGAGTTCCTTATCAACACGCAATCTTATCCATTTCAGGCATTATTAGATATACAAATTATGTTCCGAGAACCATAATTACTAAATACTCCTACTTTCTACTTTCATAGTCGCCATCGTAGTCACTTTAGACGTCAGTAACGTGTATTGTTTTTCCTTTTACATGCAACAACGTGGACAGAAGTGAAGCATGGGAGTGTTAAAATAACTACATAGGACACTTGAAAAACGACAGTGGTTTTCACAAACTGTTATCCTCGTGCTATAAAACACTATGCAGTAGTCAACGTTTTTAATCTCCGTCAATGACGAATAATAATTGAAGGACAGCCCGACTGCGGATCGCATCACCAACATCTTCAACATAAGTAACACTAATCATAAATGAATAAATATTCACAAGTCTTCCTTCTCTTAATACCTGAGTAAAAAATACCCGTTTTATTATTTTTCCTTATTGAAGTTAAAATTCCACTACAATATGTTTGCTTTTTAGCTCTAGTCTACTTTCTTCTACAGCGCACAAAATGTATGACCATCTCAGTTCACTTCTAGTGCCCATCTGCTATGTTCTACCCACACACACACAAGTTGGTTGCTGTGTTTCCAAACTTACAAGATGAAAAATTATCTGGATGTGAAGAACAGTTGTTGATTTCACTCTCAATCAATGTTCCGTTGATGTAAATAATATTTTTTTTGTCATCGATTTCTCCATTTATTTCTCACGCTACAGATCGGGTAATTATTTTCTTTACCCCCGTAGTATATGATTGAGTGCCAGGTAGATTTTTTCTAATACGCTTCGTATTGAATCACAAGATAACGTTGTTCTTTGACCCACCTGCCCACCCTACCTAAATTTCTTTCTCGATGTTTCCTTTTTATGTAAAATTCTAAAGGCATAGGTTTTGTATCATTTATGGGTGTAGACTTTTCACACCAACTCACTAACTCTGCCCTGGTTTTTTTTGGTGGTTAGAGAAAGCAGCCCACCCTGTATGTTTTCCATAATGATTGGCAATGTCCTGTTAATTCAACGCTCATACCAGAGGTTTAAGCCATGGCAGAACAGCTACCATAGCGGTACGCTGTACCTACTGGGGTGATCGGCACAAGGATTGGAATACTTGGAAGATCCCGTGAAATGAAAATTTGAAGATTCCTTCCCCCCTGGGATCTGTAAATTCAGGAAGACATGTGCGCTTTGCTTGGATTTTAGCACACATCACGCTGGGGGAGTTCCCAGTAAAGTCTGTGTTTACTTTTAAATTTAAGTGAATCGGTTTTTCTCTTCTCATTCGTTGTTTAATCGCATAAAGTCATGGTAAAATTACATAAAAATCTTTAGTACGCTGAGCGAAGGAATTGCGTGTACTTTTTAGTAGCAAAAGAAGAATGCAGTACGTACGATTGAATAGCATTACCAAGTTTCTTTCAGCTGACGATAATTCAGCAGTTTCTCAGATTTGTGGAGTACACCACAACGTCAGAACGTGGCCGATAGAGTATGTATGTAGTTATCTCATAACCAAGACTATTTGTTCTAGAATTCCCTTGCCTTCTCTTAAGAGGTTATGGTTCTCATCTCAGTGACTTATTAAATAGGGTCGGAGCGTTTTCTTAAACGTCTTTGCAAGAAGCATGTTCCAAAGCCAATTTAATTTGAAGGACTTTAGGTAAATGTGCTGCATGAATCAAATTAATTCCACAAAATTGTTAAATATCAAAATTAGGTCGAACCATCTTTTAGCCAATGGTTTTTCTAAAGCAGTGAATTTTTTGTCTTCGAAATTTTGACCCAAATCCGTTTTCTGATTTGTAGAACAATTGTTTGTTTGTTTTCCTTTTCAAAGTAAATTTTCGAAACATGAGATTGCATTTCTGTGCGTTCAGTGTTTCATGTGTTCTTATGGTCGCTGTGAGCGAGGTGTCGTTCATCTTGAAAATACCTTTTTGTGCAGAAGATTTTTAGTATTTCAGAGTTCCCTTCCATTTTTGTTGTTTCCCACTGGTAGTTGGTTTGTAACTAGAGTGTTTGTGCAAGTTTTCGTGGACAGTCCAGTGATGTTGCTGGTAAAGAGAAATCAACGTTGCTCGAACTATGTTAGGAGCGGAGTCGATACATCTAGCAGAACGGCTCGGAACGTTCTTGCTTCGATCATGAACTGTGATTTTGGTGTCTATTTGATGGAACCTCTTTCTTGTAGCAAATAGTCGTTTGAATGGGAGAGCGTTTTGCGGACATCACTGATTAAGTCAGCAACGTTGCGTGTATTCTTATGGTTACTTTGTTTGAATATACAGTTCCTCTAATTCGGCTCCGAGTTTATCTCCTTCATTTTGTTTAGCCAGGCGGTACTTGGCGGTGTCGTTGTCCAGTTAGTCGCCAAAGCTGGGCTTTGTAGGACTGTAATATTAATATCGTAGAAATGTTTACCCCTATTTTCGTTGTTTTTATGTAGAATTGGTTCGAAGTTCGTCGAGTGTTCACTCTATTTCTAGAAATTTAGGGTGTTTTATGTTTATTGTGTGCTAAAAATCACAAGTTGCGTGGTTGTCATTTTTCTGTAACAGATCATGAAGTACAAGTAAAGGTAGCAACAACGTTCTATATGGAAAGTACAAGATCGACATTCATCCCCAGTTGGCAACGTTAAGGCAGATTCTCTGCAGCGAGATGTTCTAGAGTTAATTGTTGAAGTTTCGTACTGTGAACCTTGCATTAGTTGATCATCAGGGAATCTTGTGTTTTTCTATGCACGTTTTCTTCCCCCACCACTCCATAATTTTTCTGTTAAGTAAGCTCCTGTCGGGATTTGTACGTGAAAGCTGTTTACCAGTGTGAAGACCGCTCTGTCAGCAAGAACAAAAGTAGTGTCATGGTGTCTGTTGGTAGTTCAGAAATTATGCTAGGAACATTTCCTGTTATATAGTCATATTTTGAACAGTCAGGATAAGTGCTTTGTTCACGGTTTATCAACCACTATTTCATTTCCCGACCACCACTCTGGTATCTCAGATTAATCTAGGATGGATTACCCGTGACAACAGACTACGGCAATTTTGTGCAGTGATTCATTATGGCAATTTCATACGCCGAAAAGTCATCCACAATTGAGGAGCTTGTTTCCAAAACTTGCTAATTCCATTTTACTTTTTTTTTCGTTACTTCATATAATATACAAGTTCCTGATTCAATTTTGAAGCAAATGTTTTATTAAAGCATTGATTTAAAATGGATAGGGTAAATTCTTGTTCAAACTGACAGCAAAATCGAATCAGGAAATTGTATATCATATGAAGTAAAAAAAATAAAAAAAATAATGCAAAATGGAATTAGCAGGTTTTGGAAACAAGCTTCTCAATTATGAACGTTCTTCTAGGAGTGCCTACTTTGGATATAAGTGTGCGTGTGAATTTGTGAATCTTCATTATGGAAATTAAAACTGTGTTTTACTTCGTCTTTCAGACATTTCGCTGCACTGTACTTTAGACACTTCTAAGAAAGTGAGATACCAGTGTCTGATCTGCGTCATTGGAAAATATCGAGACGTTAGCGAATTAAAAAAAAATCCTTTTATCTTCTCTTTGTTTTATCGTTCACAAGCAGAGAAGTGCTGACAAGATACATAGAGAGTGCGATTCACATTGTAAACTAATACTTATTCATTTCAACCTTATATACTAATCGCATCGTTTTTATTTATATTTCTTATTATTTCATGTGTAAGTGTCTACGCATGCGCATCGGTATGCAGACAGCAGTGAAATACATAGTCTTCCGCACTCGGATTTTCCTTCTGTTCTAACACGATGAGCAGCGTATCATTATATAATTCCGTACAATTGATGTCGCGGATCCGCAACTTTCTTATAGATCCCGATGTACGTTTTGTATTAACATTTTCATTATTTTTATGGGAAAAGGAAAAATTTTCATTTATATATTTTATTAAAGTAAATTATACTGAAAAATCTCACTTGAAAGGTGACCGAATGTTTAGTAGAATCTCAAATTATGTGCTTCTTTGTGTTCTGTTTTTATATTGACCAGAAGATGGATACTAAGCAGAGTATATTGGATTAGGAAGGTCTAACGTTTGATGTAACAACTGTAAATCCGCCACTGCTCACAAGCCAGACACAACGAGATTCGGGAAACTAGGAAGGCCTTTTGCAGACTCCTGGATTTGAAAAAAGAAAGGTTGCACGAGATCAGTGTATTCTAAGACATTTCTGATGATCACCTGTAGACTGTCTCGCTGTTACCCGCCGAAGGTTTGTTAGTTGGTCTCCTGTCGGCAATCACCAGTGCTGAGCCAGGTCTTGGCCCTACATAATAAGTCACTCATTAGCCTAATGAGTAGGCCTTTTTAGGGTAGAAGCCAGATATACGTTCCATCAGCTTCAACCATATCGTCATCAGATATAAGGCTCGGGGTTCGAAGCCCGTGTCTGACCACCCTACATTGGTAAATACGATCTTTGATGTTCGACGCTATCCTTGAGATGGTGAGTTCCAATTGTCAATCACTCCTAGATTAGACCTGTGTAACTATGGGTCAATAAACCCCCTTTTTCTGGAAAATTGTATGTTATTTATGTGTTCCTAGTTCTTATACACCCTATATGTCTACCGTAGCTGCGCGGCAGGTTCCCAGAATATCCAACAAAGTTTTCGCTACCTTTGGTTAAAGTTTCCTCAGTTTCACCAGGCGAATGCTGGGAAGGATAATTATTCATTTTCCGTGATCCTGTTGGAACCAACAATGTATACAGGGTGTCCATAAAGTCCGTTGCCACCCCGTGTATCTTCGAAACAACTGCGAATATGAGCAAACGCAAAAACACGTATATCATTATTTTGAGCTACAAAAGTTGCACCCCAGACCCCCCAAATTGGGGTACGGGGGTCAACTTGAAAATTTCAAATGACAAAGGGGGTCGAGTAATATATCGTTTCAAAGGTCTCGACAAAAGAAATATTTTGCCGAAAGTGTCAATGCGCTATGTTGACCCCATCCAAAATGGCGGCGGTCACATTTCGTGTCCATAAAGTCGGTTGCCACCCCGTATATGTTCGAAACGACGGCGAATATGGGCAAACGCAAAAACACTTCCTTCAATTTTTGAAGGGGTTAACATATTTAGCTATCAAGATCCACTTCTTGTGCCCAAGGGGGAGTAAACGGAGGTCAGGGTCTACGTAAAATTGTCAATGAACAAACTTGGTCGAGTGATAGCTAGTGTCTACGAGTTTGATACACGAAATAATTTGGGAAATCCTAAAAATTTCAAATTGTTTGATATTCCAAATGGCAGTAAGATGAAAGTTCTAAAACGAAACTTCTATTCCTCACTCAGACAGCAAGAGGTCTAGAAGTTACTCTTCACAGCAAAATCTACGTATATCTAACTGTTGTCGTCATGATTCTTTTTGAAGTTGTAACATACCTAAAAGTAAGCTGCTATGTTAGTCCATAGTTTTGTAATGCTAGGAACATTTCGAAATATTTTCTTTTTCTTTAATTTTCTTTATGAGTGTTTGCTGATAGATGTAAATTGTCAGTGTTGTGAAGAGTTTCCAAATTGCTGACAATAAGTTTTCCAGCATGTTCCTAGGTACATATTCCTTAACCACTGAATAGTTTCTACATGTTGAGCCTATAAATAAGTAACTTCAACACGTCTATCTCCGAAACTTTCATCAGCAAAGTGTAACTGGAAAGAAACTATTTAGTGGTTAAGGCATATGTACGTAGGGACACGCTGGAAAACTCATTGTCAGCAATTTGGAACCTCTTCACAACACTGACAATTTACATTCATCAGCAAACTCTCATAAAGAAAACGAAAACGAAAATGTTTCGAAATGTTCCTAGCATTGAAAACTAGCAGCTTACTTGTGGGCACTTTAGAACTTCGAAAAGAATCATGACAACAACAGTTAGATACAGTAACTTCTAGACCTCTTGCTGTCTGAGTAAAGAATAGAAGTTTCGTTTTATAACTTTCATCTTACGGTCATTTGCAATATGGAACAATTTAAAATTCTAAGGTTCCCCAAATTATTACTCGTGTCAAACCCGTTGACACTAGGTATCACTAGACCACATTTGTCATTTTCACGTACAAACTGAACTCCGTTTACTCCCCCCTAGGGGACACGGAGTGGAACTTTTATAGCTCAAAATGTTAACCGCTTAAAATAATGGAGGACGTGTTCTTGCGGTCTTTTTTATATTACAGTCGTTTCGAACATACACGGGGTGGCAACGGACTTTATGGACACGAAATGTGACCGCCGTCATTTTGGATGGGGTCAATATAGCGACTTGAAACTTTCGGCAAACTATTTCTTTTGTCGAGATCTTTTAAATGATATATTACTCGACCGCTTTGCCATTTGAAATTTTCAAGCTGAACCCTCGTACCCCAATTTGGGGGGGGGGGGGGCCTTGGGTGCAACTTTTATAGCTCAAAATTCAAGTCCCTCAAAATAATGAAATACATGTTTTTGCGTTTGATCATATTCGCAGTTGTTTCGAAGATATACGGGGTGGCAACGGACTTTATGGACACCCTCTATAAGAGAAAAACGTTTTAACGTAGCTGCTGAAAAAGCATTTTCTAATTTTACATACTAACGTAAACAACGATACAATTCTATGCAAGGTTATTCGCTCTACTTTGGGGCCTCCGTTGCCGTGTATACTACCGGAAGTGCTGGATGCGTTAGTATGCGAGGGTTTATTTCTATTGGTTTTTGTAATCTCTGATTAGCGTTTCTTCTTGTTACTATCAATATAATATTAGTTTACACCATCTTGTTTATTGGGAGCGTTGATGTTACTACTTATGACTACAATTCGTATTGTGCAACAAGTGTTGGAAACTTCGATTTGGCAACAAGTGATAAGTCTCCCTAAAAGCAATAAGAATGCTCTTATCTATAAAAGGCATTTATCTAATTACAACCCCACTTTCTATAACATTAAAAATAAAGATTATCTCTGCTTTACCTGCACGAGGCGCTGAGTAAAAGAGGGAGCTGTGAAATTATTGCTGTTATCTACAAAGTTCTCAAATTTCGTGACGAAAAAGGAATAAAATGAGCAAATCTATTCTCAGACGGATGTACTGGTAAAGCCAAAAGTTCGATAATAGTTACGATGATGTTGCACACAATTAAGAACTACACTAATTCACAAGAAATATAACTGAAATTTTTCTGAATCTCATCATGGCCAGAGTGCCCATAAAGGACTCTTCCCATAGCACTATAAGTAGAGCGTTGTTAAGAGCTGGGAATGTCTATGTCCCATTACAACTTATTCCAATATTTTATCTTGCTAGATTAAAACAGCCCTATGTTGAACACGAAATGCTATACAGTGTGATGCTTAGGACTTGAAAATTTTATCAAAGGAACGATGTGGTCGGACAATAATGCAAAACAAGTAAGTTGGCTTGAATCAATGGAAGTTCGAGTCTGAAAAACACGCCCAAACCAGATTATTTTTCAAACCTAGGCACTTACAAAAGCGGTACATGTTAATCACCTTGAACAGTAAAAGAAATCAAAAGAAAATCTAGGAGATGTTACGGTTAAACAACTACATCGATCACCTGTTCCAATTCCTAAAGGGAAAGTTTGATGATTTGGTCAAGTTGTGTTTTTGGGGTAATTCAGTTATCAGAAACGAAGAACACAAACAATTGTATTTGTCCCTACCTCATGACTAAGACGCAGTATTCTATGATCTACTTATCTATGTACATGACAGAAATTGTATAACGTCTGATGGAAAAATGATGTGACTTAAATTCCTTACAAGTTATTTTATCCTGTTGTGACAGCCAGTCTTATAGTAAAGAGTGTTCATAAACTTGATAAACCACGGAAGACAAAGTTGAAACTATTTTTACATATACTACATTATTAGTGGTTATCTTTTAGTTTCTACAGTAAAAAAAATGTATTATTGACACTTTTTACAGCTCTTTTTATCTCAACGTTCTGACAGTGTTCTCTTGAAATTGATAATTATTTTCAAGTATTGTGTGACGTTTTTCTAACAAGAATGTATCAACTTTTTGTTTTTCATTAGCTACATTTTTACACTATACGTTCATTCATTATAATAGGAGCACGCAGTATCTTTTTCCATGTGAATTTTGACAAAATGTTTCATTATAGTTAAGTCATGGAGAAAATGATAAGATTATTTTGTTAATAATAATGATACGTTCACTGAAACAGTACAAAAGAACTCACGAAAAATTCATGATTGTATTGAACAATATTTTATAACAAATGCAAATTGTATTGTTACATAATTACCTTGTACATTATTAACATGAATTTTATTTAACATAATTTATTATCCAGATACGATAGCCAGTAATATGGATTCTTTGGGCAACATTGGTTACAGTAAAATCTCAATACTACTGTATCTGTAAAAGACGCCATTTTGAAACAAAAGGAAAGTTTTTACAATTTACTTTACAGACAATAGGACAAGTTAGGTGAATTCGTGCATAGTTAATGAAAATACGATTGTATTTCAAAAATGGTTTATTAGAAAAATTTCAAAATATGACTAACAGTAAGATAGATTCTTCCTTGAACAACGCTTGAAAGTACATACTCTGGTTTCTGAGTAATGCAGAGGAAAGTAAGGTAGGTGTGAAGTGCTTATATTTCCCATTGTACAAGTTTAATATGAGCACTGCATATGACATATATGAGCACCATTTTGTGTCAACATCTGCACACCCAATACAATCGAGAAAAAACACATAATAGTAGAATATATAAAATAAAAAGTAATACAATTGAAGTTGACAATAATAAGCAAAAAAGAGCCACTCAGGATCGTGAAACTACGACGAAAAAAAGTCTACGCCACAGTTTTAGTTTGATCAAAAAATGGACAATTCGACTTTCCTTCCCCAAAAGAAAGAAGAGGCTAATTGTCAATTTTTTCACAAAACTGAAATTGTAGCTTAGATTGTTTTCATCGCAGGTCTTAAAAATAAATTCAGGAATAGTAATGCACGACAATACACGCAAACAAAGAGGTCAGGACACTGAATATTAACACATAGGACATGGTACCAGTCATGGCAAAGATCACACCTGATCCGTTGTTCCCCTTTGGTGTTTTCACTAAACTTGCCATTACAAATATGACAAATACTATCACTCCTTGAAGACTTTGTGGATGCGCCTTTCTTCTTATGTACCGTGGCATTACTTGCTACCAGCGTTTACTGAGGGGTCTGAAGGCCCAGGTTGTGGTTGAGGTTCTCATCCACAAATTATTATGTCATTACAGACATTATGTCATTATGTCATTTTTGCTTTAGTTAATACCTGCAAAAGCTTCTCACGTTCATTTGTCTCATTATTTTCAGTAAATTTGTACATGCTCATATTAAACTAAATTTAAAAGCTCATATTTCACCGACTGCTAGTGTTTTTTAATGCATTGTAGCTTGCAACTCTGTTTATCAGAAAGAAGGGAACAAACGACTGGCGTTATGTTCCTAGACGTAACTGACTATGAATCAAGTGATATACTTTATATAACGAATGAATACCTCGTTGTAGCTTATTTTCCATTACCCTGATTTAACTGTAGCT
>JAGDQP010009821.1:28341-57708 GCA_022664845.1 Lepisma saccharinum | reverse complement strand
AGTCGCGTCCATCGTGTGCTTTGAAAAAAAAACTGAGAAGGAAAGTTTGTAAACTTTTCCCGTGTTGTGTGGGGGTTTGGAGTAGTTAAGAGAGTGTAGAAGATGACTAGTTGGCAACACTGTAATAGCTATTATGCCACTATTAGAAAAATTCCAAGTAGTCATTCTAAGCAGACTGTCCTATGCTTGTAAAACCAGAGAAGTAGCAATTAAGATTGTAGTACGGTATTATTTCTTTTCTCATGTCATGCAACCTTAATGTAGGATAAACGCTGATAGTTTCGTGACTAGTGTTGCCACGAGACGAGACGAAACAGAGGAATGGCTATTGAAAACGATACGAGACAGAACTCTCGTAATGTACCGTATACATCTTTTCGAGACGAGACACTCTCTGGACAAGATATTTTCGAGACGAGACAGCCTAAATCTCGTCTTGTCGGCAACACTATTAGTGACATATTGCTAATTTCGAGATGCAATGTAGAGTTAAAATTTTCGCCGCTAGGTGGCTCCAGTAGTTACTATCTGCATTCTATGTGCAAATTTTGGTTCGCGGCTGTGCAAAATTCAATGCATCATGAAATTAGCTATAATTATCACGAAATTACCAACCTTTACCATATACATAAAGGAAACAATCATACCCTTATTCATATGCGACTGAAACTACTCAACTGTCATGTTGGTTGCATAACAAAATAGGATAATAACAGGGTACAAAATAGGAGTGTTCGGGAGTTAAAATTGAATTCGATTCAATGTATCGAAAGTTAGAACACCCCTAGTTCAAAATACTCCCTGGGTGAAAAAAAATTGAGACGTGACTTATTTTACTGTCTTTCCCAGGTCAAATGAAGAAGTCACGCAAAATGCTCATTGGTGTGTATTTTTAATACAGGACAGAATACAAACAAATAAACGAAATTAGAGCTTTTATACTTAAGATTATCAAATATATTTCTTCAAATACAACTTAAAGCCGCCTTTAGATTGTTACATTTTCTATTTCGGAAAGGTGAAAAAGTATTCTTGGAGAGGAAGGATCCGGGAGTCAGAGGGGAGGTTATGTAAGGTGTGACATAAAACGTTTTTTTTTTCTTTTATTATTATTTAGTATTCTTACGTGATTTGAATCTTTGATCATAATCAACATTCAACAGTAGCACCTTTATTATGGTGCTTATGTTTGTAATGGAATGCATTTTATGTTACAACACAATACTGTGAGTTAGTAAGGGAAACACAGTCACTATGCAAATAATGGTAACATAAATTAGAGGTCAAATAAAGTGGACGTCGCCATTGACCTGTATATTTGGGTGGTTTTCGGAAAGGATGGAAGAGAATATGTACAAAGAACATACCTCTTATGGCTTGAGAGTGCGTTCTGGAATGTTGATACGGAATTAAATGCAGAGGACATACTTAGTGAATATGCTAATTTAAATTTCGCATTTGTAAATTCCTTCATAAATCAAGATTATAAAAAAATAATTAATATGGTCAATACCATTTTCTCTGTCCCAGCAAACTGTTGACTGAAAATCAGTCTCCAATCTTCTTTGGTGGGACAAATTCCACCTGTTTCACCTACATATCGCACAGGCTTGATAATTATGGTTACTAATGGTTACTGATCTCTTGGTTAAGTAAAACAGGGGTAATAGTAGAATAAACACTATGGGTGCTTAAATATAATGCTATTTAAAATTGTCCAGAAGCGTGGATGTAAATTTCAGTATGCATCTGCCAGAATTGATAAAACAAGTTGACTGTGAGTTATCTGTCGAGTTTATTATACTGATATGTTGATTGACTCGATTTATTAATGCCTTTTAAATATAATTTTAGTAGTAATATTATTACATGCACTAGTAATAGTGAAAATATTACTATGAAAGTTTGGTTCATTGATTTCAACCCGCATCATGGATATTTTTAAAATTGGTCCTTGTTCGTGCATACTAAGCAAGAAAGTCTAAAACTCATTATTCAGAATAAAGCCACATGGGACCGCTGGCGTAATAAGGTTACATGCTGTTGGACCAACTCCCTTCTTCACCCGCCCCTCTCTCGATGTGTATGTGTGTGTGTGAGTAGTATGTGTTGATACATGTTCGTGTATACTAGTGGAGTATCCACCTCACTTCATTTAACTCCCTCCTCTTTCTCTCGCAGCATGCAGTCCTCCAAACGAATTTCTCTGTACCAGTCATCTCATCGTATGAGAATTTGCTGTGCCAATCTCCGAGCATCATGATTTATGTTCTAGATGTGCTCTCTATCCCTGTAATTTATGGCAGAGAACGTATTTATTTAATCAATTCAAAAATCTCTTTCCTCTCTCTCTCTCTCTCTCTCTCTCTCTCTCTCTCTCTCTCTCTCTCTTTCTCTGACATACACACACACAACTCACGCATACAGTGTTTCCTAATAACAACAAAAAGCGTTGTACTTTTAATCCATGCAGAATCATGATAACATTGTATTTTTTATATTCTCCCGTGCTCTTAGGTGAATTCAAAATAAAAATTTTAAAAAGTGCTGAACCTGTTTTAAAATTGTGAATGCTAATCATATTCCAAAGCGAACAAAATTAGAAACATTGCCACTATCTCTCCTTTTGATTTCTTTAATAACACCAATCAAAATCACCTACAACAGTCTTTCGCCGTGGTACTACCCAACAATTTTCGTATAGGATAATTTAAGTTAATTAATAAACTTCAACGTCTACTGTTCACTACTTGAATTATTTTTTTCTTGTTTCTAAACGAGTCCGAAAATTAATGTTTATAAGCTTAAAGGGAACAAGAATAATAAAAGAAATAAAATAATAATTTGTTGCAACATGTGAAGTGAAATTAAGCATCTGAATTCATTCTCGATCAAATCAGAACAGGTGCTTCCATCTGTTATTACTTTTAACAAAAACTCGCTGCTACAATTATTGGATTTTAAAAGCTGCGTATTGCTTGAGAGATTATATTTTGTTAGTCCATATTTCTATTTTGTATCCTCTAACCGAGTAATTTCGCTCGACACCTTCTAAACAATGGATCCCGGGTTGGATTCCCGGAATGTTCACATTGAACCTAGTGGTTCGGGCTTCACTTTTAATTATAGAACGTACAGGTGTCCGTCCTGCTGGGAGGACGCGTCTCTCCAATGGAATAATAGAGAGTCTGTCTATTTTCCAAGCTTCCCATATGAGGTGCCACAAAGAATTAATCGCCCAAACACCCGATCTTTTGGGAGAAATTTGGTTGAAATCGATTCAACGGAATATTGTATACCTGAAACCTTTACAGTAGTGCCCTCAATCATAAAAGCAAATTCGATTAAAATTGGTTCAGACGTTCTGAAGTGATGACAAGAAGTAGCATCAATTTAACTCAAATAATATAGAATTGAATTCAATTACATTGCCTTCATGAGCTTTAGATATGTTTGGTTCAGGACGCAATGAAATAGTAGAGAGGATGTAGGAAGACCTAATTTAAAGGTACCTTCCAGACATTAGGCTGGTGTCTGAATGAAACTATGGAAAATCCTGTTAGGTTGGTCGGCCGCTGATTGCAACGCTCTACCGATTTTAAATACGTAGAAGATATTGCAGAGTAATGCTTCTTCTATTAGGCAAACAAAAATAATCCTAGAATTGGTTTATTTATTTTCGTTGTGTACTAGTATGCTTTTTATTTATTTTAGTGGTACTATATTCTAAATTACCACACTGTATCTTCTCGAATACTGAGCCTTGACTGGTATCGTTCCAAAGCACCACAGCAAAACAGACACTGATCTCATAAATGTGTCTTATCCCTGGAATATTTTAGCACAAAAAAAAAATCCTATTTTTGGACAACTTTAGTATACTAACAATCAAGCGCCACCTACACAATTCTATAAGCTGTAAAGTGTTTAAAATTCACAAACATCTAGACCCCCCAGGCGGGATTCGAACCTAGAACTTGTTGGACACTATCCTACGTCTCAGAATATACGACCACCGCGGTCGGTTTTCAAAATTAAGTTATTGGTAAAGAGGTCAGCAGGAAAATACTCATGACAAAAGGGTAAACGGAATAAAACGAAACGGGACTATCAGAAAACAAAATAACAGCAATTGCAACATCCATTTGCTTGATATATGATAATCGTTTTCGCAATTTTGTGTAACCTGATGACGTAAATTACCTTTGAAATATCATCTACTACTTGCTCTATAAAAAGAAAATTGATGATGTTGTTACACAATATCAGTGTTTGTAGACGTGTAATTTTGTCAGTATGGGAAGTATCAGGTTTTTTTTTCTTTGTGGAAATAAAAATCATAATCCAGAAATAATTTCAAGACGAATTTTGTACTCTTAATCTACCGAAGATTAACTGATTTTTTTTTCAAGTAATTTATTATTTTCCTATGCCTTTTACGTTACCGCTGCTGAATTAACTCATGTTACAAAATGTGCTTGCTATTATCTTAGTACTTCTGGCAACACTGTAGCTAAGAGTTGCCTAAAAGAAATCCTGCCCCCTCAAGTGTCAGTTGATGTCATGAGGATTGGATCAGTCCATTTTGGGATGATGGGTGTTTTGAGCATTGATGGAAAAACTGTAGATAATCCGTAGGCAAGAAGGGATCTAAATAGATGAGAAAAAAAACACTTGTCGCTATAGACTTTAAAAATGTAATAAAAAGGAAGATAAAAGATCAATGAAAGCAAACTTCCTTTGCTCTGGTATTTCAGAGTTGTATTGTTAACAATATAATGTTTATAGTCGACACAGATACTTGTTGCTTCTCTAAACTTAACATGTTACATAATGCAAGGATATTAAGTTGGTGATTCGCAATTGTTTAAAAAAGAATAAAACTTATAAAAACAAAATAGTGCACGGAATTAGATAATCATCAACATATTTCCAGTATTTAAAAAGAAATATCATCAGCCCCGGGACGACGCCTTCTTTTGGAAGCATTTAAGGGGGAGGGATATGTGATGTAAGTTTGATGAACAAGTAACTGCCTTGGGCTTAAACAAATTACTACTCCGAGTGAAATATTTCGTAGATCCGGCGCTTATAATACAGAAATTCGAGTTTTTTGGAAGCATATATTTTGTTGTTTACCCTAGTAAGACGTCGCCATGTTATAATCTTACAAAACCCTTTTTTTGTCCAAAAGTGTATCAAATTCCTTCCTGGCTATCTTTCAGTTGAACGCCACTTCTATACCCGGATCGCTATACGAGTCGTCTTAGTTCCACACAATTTGTTCATATGTGTTGTCTTCAAACTTGTGGTCACGCTATTGCCAAATTCGTTGCTCAGTGACAGTTATTACTGTAGAATTATGAACTGAATATTCTTATCATACAGGATACAGGATAATACAGGAAAGTCAGTATAGAGAATGTCGAAGAGCAGCCACTACCTGGCAACGAGGATACCATGGAACGAAAGCTAGAAGACATCTTGGAAAGGATCACTAAGATGGAACAGGCAATGTAAAAGATAGGAAACAGACTGCCAAATTGACAGGATTGAAGCAAAGATGAACCAACTAACAGAAAAAGTAAAGAGCATACAGAATAAGATGCAGAGAAGACTGACAGAATTGGGGGCAAAACAAGGCATCAAAGTAAGAGGAATAATTTGATTTTTCGCAATGTAGAAGTGCAGAGTGCAGGTCGAACATAGTGGAAAGACTGTGAGGATGCAGTGAAGGCAGTGATAGTGAATAAATTAGGTGTGGATATAAAAAATGATGACATTGAGCGAGCACACTTTATCCCGTCGGGTCGCAAAATATCTGATATTGTTGTGAAGTTTTTAAGATACACCAAGAAGAAGGAAGTGCTAGACGACAAGTCCAAGCTCAAGCACAGCAACATAATCATTCACGAACAGTTTTCGCAGAAAATTTCACAGGAACGGAAACTATCAACGGACAGGATTTTTAGCAGCACGAAAGGAGGGGAAATACGCCACATTAGTTAGTGTTCAACAAACTGAAAATAGACGGAGAAACGTTTAAAGCAAACTTAGCAAAAATGAAGTTTTTAAAGTGAGTGGTGTTACCAAGCGCGGTGAAAGTGAATATTCTAGTGCAATTGGCAACACTGAGGAGGTCAAAGTGGTGAGTGACAAAGATCATCCGAATACCTTAGATAGATGGTTACGCTCCAGGGGTCCAAGGGAAACGGGAGGACGACGCGGCAAAGCAGCAGCAGACAAGGATTAGGAGCACGTAGGTACCACCCCCAGAAGTCAGCAGCAGGTGAGTGAACAATACTGTATCAGAGATAATACGAGGTTGAAGACATTGAAGATATGTTGTTTAAATGTGGAAGGGTTAGCAGAACAAATACAAAATAAAAACTTTGTTCGTTACATGGCACAGTTTCACATTTTTGCGTGTGTTGATTGAAACATGGGGGACCAAACACAGTGACTTTCAGTTAGCAGGCTATATAGTGTATAAAAAACAAAGCAGAAAGCAAGCAAATGTGACCGTAAGTCGTCGGGGATTACAGTTTTTATTAAAGAATGAATTTAAAAAGTTGGTTGTATTGTAAAGGCACAGTGTTCAGATGCAGTGTGGATAAAATTATCCCACCCCTTTAATCTAATGTTAGAAATTATATATAACCACCCACAAAATTCAAAATTTGTGAATGAACATTTCTTTGACGACTTAGAAGCAAGCATCTCGCAATTAGAAGATGAGAGGAATAGAGATATAATAATTAATCCTGGGTGATTTCAACACCAGGTCTGGAGAATTAGATGGGAGCTAATATTGAAACTGACAAATACGACAGGTTGGAACTGAGAAATTTTGCATCACTACCAGTGAGATGCAATCAAGATAAAGTAGTTAATCAAAAAAAAAAAACTCATTATTCTCTGTAACACCTGTAATTTTGTAATTCTGAATGGTGGGGTAGAGGATGATAAGGAAGACAAATTCACATACCTCAATGATCAGGGATGTAGCACAATTATCTGTGTGTCTGTTTTCGTACAATATGATCGTATTGTACACTTTTCAGTGGACGACCTGATTGATACTAAGTATCAGCCTATAACTGTTGAATTAATTAGCACAGACAAAAGAACACACAGTATTGGAGCACACAAACGAAATAACTGCACACGCACAATCAGATACGGAGAAAACTCAAAATATTGCGAAATACAAGTGGCAGAAAGATAAAGGAAATATTGACAATCCTTTAACGGATCTATACTTAATGCGTGTCAATACGTATATAAACAACAGAGATATTGAGACTGCAAATTCAATTTTAAATAAACTACTGGATTTAATGGGGGGAATCAAGAAGATCGACAACACAAACGCAATCAAGAATAAAAATCCATGATATGACGCCGCTTGCGTCACTGTGCGCCTGAAGGCAACTTCAGCACTACGTACATTCAAGGGTGATCTGGATTTGTTAACAGAATATTTAAGAAAGCGTAACCGGTACAAAGAGGTATGCAAAAACAGTAAAAGAAGGAAGGGAATGAGCGGTGGTTCCAGAGTTTACAAACAGCCTTTAATGCGAACGACTATAAGGAAGTATGGCGCATGATTCGCGGAACAAATATCCAGGGAGCACCGAAACAAGACATTCCTACACACGCCTGAGTGGAACATTTTAGACAAATTCTTGGTAGTAGGGATACATGGGAAGCTTCACGGTCAATGTCAGTTCGCTTGTCAAATACTGATCCCATTCTCGACAACGAAATATCAATCCAGGAATAAAGCTAGCCACAAAAGTTATGAGAAATAGCAAAGCAGCAGGGATAGACAACATTATGATAGAATTCTTTAAAGACTGTATGCATAATAAAAAAAAATAATGAACTCGATAGCCGGAATATTTAACAAACTGCTAGAGGGAGCGGACATACCTAATTTATGGCGCATGGGTATAATTGTTCCACTGTATAAAAACAAAGGCAATGCTCAGGATCCTAACAATTACAGAGGAATAACATTGTTACCGGTTATAGGCAAAATTTACACGAAAATACTGGCTATAAGGATAGAACAATGGGCAGACTATCACAATCGAGTATCTCCACTCCAAGCAGAGTTCCGGAAAGGCTACAACACCACGGATAATATAATGGTGTTGCGCACTTTAATTAACAAAGCATTAAGACAAAAAAGAGGCAGATTGTTCAGCTGCTTTGTGGATTTCGAGAAAGCTTTTGGCACCATAAGAAGAAATGCATTATTGAATAAACTAAGGACATACGGGATGTCGGTGTCGATACAAACTCTCCAAAGACTCAAGAAAATATACACCCGGGTTGATTTCTGTATTAGAAGCGAGCAAAACAAAATATCTGAGCCAATACCATCTTATATAGGCCTAAGACAGGAGTGCCAACTTTCACCCATACTTTTTAATTTATTTATCAATGATGTAGTGGAAGTGCTACACGAAATCGAAAGTAGGGCAAACACCAATCCCGGTACTGCGGATAATTTGTCAATCTTGTCACAAACAGAAATCGGTTTAGAGAGAGCATTAAATGCATTAGAAACGTACTGTGTAGAATGAAAGCTTAAAGCAAATGTGAGCAAAACCAAGGTAGTCGTATTCAGAAAGTGACTCAAACTGGCAAAAGACGAGCGATAGTTATATCAGGGGAGGAAACTAGAAATAGTTCAAGCTTTTCAATACTTGGTAGTGAATTTATTATACAACGGGACTTGGGTCGACCATCAGAGACGAATGGCAGCTATAGCTGGAAAAGGCCTTACGAAGCACGCAAACAAAGCCCTGAACAGACACAACAGCATTCCGTTTGAATCGGCCACACGCACCTTCAATACATTACTTCAACCAATACTTCTGTATGGGTGTGAAGTCTGGGGTACCAGCTGTGTTGCTAACGTAATTAATAAAGCAGGAACAAAGTTCATAAAACAAATATTGGGGGGTAGCGCAATCCGCACCGAATAGTGCGGTCTTGCTAAAAACAGGGAGGTATCCCATAAGCTCAGTTATAAAAATGCGGGTTTTAAAATATTGGCTGAATTTGTGCAAAATAAAAAATAGGATTGAAATTTAAAAACGGTGTCTTGATTACCAAATGAAGCAGAGAAGCATTAACTCGTAGATCACAGGAGTAATGGGACTCTTGCGAGAAATAAATATGGTCGATTTACTATAGAGGTAAGAAACGGAAAGTCAAAAGACATATTTAAAGTCATTCAACAAAAAATATCGACCACAGTTGAGAACCTGAAAACCGACTGCGTAACTAAACGGTCTTTGGCAACGTACGTGAAAATTAAAGGAAAGGATGGGTCAGAAAAATATCTTGAGTTAGGAAGGGTGCAAAGACGCGCCAAAGCAATGTTCCGCATGTGCGTGTATAAATGGAAAAACATGAAAAATGAATCCGGGAACTATTTGTGCAGTCTGTGTGGAGAAATCGAAAATGAAAAGAATTATCAGGAACTACACAAACAACGCGGTTGGTGGTGGGAAGGAAAAAAATGGAATTAGACGAGATACCAAATGAGACCGACACAAAAGTTAATAAACCTCACCTGATTTCTGTAGCTTTTCTTCTCCTTGAGAGAAAAAGCTTTATAAAGCATTGATAACAACAATTCATCCTCTACTCAATTATAAGAAAGTAAAAAAAAAATGCATTGTTTGCTCTAATATTATGTACATGTGTTTGTATTTAATATACTGTGTAGAAAGTTTCAGTACTTGTCACAATTTTGTAGAAACGTATTATGGACCATAGACCTTCAATGAAAATAAAAAAATAAATGATTTATGTGTACTAGAACGATCAATACCTTACACAACTCAAGCTCTTACAAGAACTGGTCATTGATATCTTGTTTGCTACTTTGCTTTGTTGACATCACCATCTATACATAAAAATAATTTAACCACCCGCGTTACAAACCGATAGGTCCTGAGCCTGCCCCAACGCCATCTGTCCGCGCTTGGTGCAACTGCGTCCACCTGAGTGACGGCAGTGTGGTTAGTTCTACGCGTTACCTAGCCACGAACAGGCATATTAGGGGCTTTCTAGACCGAGTGGCCATCACGTCTTTATTCACATGACTCTCCAGTTTTCTCACGACCCTAGGTGGACGCCGAAAAGTGGGACTCCATCCGGAAATTGAAGCCGGGACCACGCGGACATGAGTCCAACGCTTTAACCACTAGACTATGGAGCCCCTCCATCTATACATCACAAGTTTTAAAAAGTTTTATTTCGCAGACCACAGTGCTAATTGCTTTAGCAGAGTTTACCTATTTGCAACTTGTTGCGTGAATGAAAGGCTCTATCATTGAATCCTAACATGGAGCAAAGGAAATAGCCTTTAAACCGAGCTAGAACTTGGATTAGACTGGTACTTGGCTCACCTCTAGTACTTGGGGTCGTCGGTTCGATCCCCGCTCATACCATATGGGTTTTGTGACCATTTCATCAATCATTCACCCTGCCTGAGCCAAAGTTGCCTAAAGTCCTTAAAAATTAAGATTAGGATGGTTGTATGCATCACTCTGCTTATATTCAAAGGAACCGCCTTCAACTTTTAAACGTGAACTAGTTGGAAATGTTTAAACCGTGCCTATGCTGCAAGATTACGTCCTAAAAGTTGCTATAAGTGTCATTTTGTGAATCATGTGACCATTGGCTACTTTTCGAACCGGTAATTTCTGTATTTTGTCTTAACTTATTTCTGAGTCAAGTACATGAAAACTGCAGGACAAAAAATAGTCTTTTATTTCAATTTGATGACATTTTTAGCCATATTTACACTTTTGATCACTACAATCCGGGATTTAATCAGCTAAAAATATAATTAAATATGGCCTGTAAAATGGCCTTAGAAAACAAAATATGTTAACAGAAAAATTGAAAATAAAAAGCATTTTTAACTACTGATACTGTAAATAAAATATTACAGCAGTGTGATGCTTTTGTGATCAGAAGAACCCTGACACTTATTAAAAAATATTATTGAAAGTTAAATAGCTTTTATTGTCTGTTCAAACTAGTGAATTTAAAGTTCTAAATGTTACAGATTAGTTTCTGCTAGTATGGACCAATAAATCAAGTTTGCGGAATACAAATCTGAAATTATAGGTGCAAGCGTAAAAATGTTACATTGGAGAAAGCTAAGCAAATGAAAAGATTCTGTCGCCTGCAGAGCCACCACCAAATTATGTAACTGGATAAACTGAAATCGATAAATTCAAATCTGAAGTCAGTTTCTCTATTGCTGTTTTGGGGGCTGAGTCAGAGGTGCCTACCATAAATAAAAGTCAAATTCATGTTGCTTTAGTTCAAGCGTTATCCTGCGTGACAGACGGACAAACAAATACATTAAAGGGAGACTAAAATTCGGGTGTGATCGCTAAAAGTGGCCAAAATTGCCATGCCTCTCCCCCCCCCCCCCCAAAAAAAAAACAACAACGTAAAAGCTCCAAAAAAATGTAACATAGATATAACTATTTTCACTTCAGTAAAATGAAACAAGATTTTATTATAGTCGAAATTGCTTTCAACCCTCCACCCCACCCCACCCCCCCACCTACAAAAAAAACCAAAAAAACAAGACGTTTCATCAAGTTCTGAGCCTTGTTTATCAAGAGCCTTACAAACTTTCATTTCCTTCCTAGGCCATTGCTATACCCGCGTCATACTACGAACCGGCCGGGCTTCTCCTACTTGTTTCAACTGTATCTTGAAAGCAAATGGTTGTACTGTTGCGAATTTGACCTTGCTAATTATTTTAATCTTTCATGTGGAACAGTTATCATTTACACTTTTTTTTGTGTAATGCGTAAGTTTTTGTCCTTAAATAATATTAAGCTCGTTTACCTTTGTCCAACAGATAAACTAGTCATTTTGCATGCTTTTATTTGCTAGATATGGCAACAATGGTATATTTTCAGTTGCATTACGTCACCATTAGTAGCAAATATAATATTCCACTGTTTGTTCTGGGACGGACTTGAGATTTCATCCGATAAACAGTCATAATCAGATTGCCTGTAAATGTCAGACAAATTAATCGCGCCTTATTGCTCGTGTGCTTAAGTATCTTCTTCATTGAGCCCTTTAGTTGCACAAGAAATTAAAGAAGCGTGCTCGAAAGATAAATTTGTCACAAAACTGCATAGAATTTAACTACCTTCAATTATTTCGTGTAAACAAGATCAGTACAAAGAAACCCTTCTGGGTAAAGGGAAGAGTGACGCAAGAATTCTACTCACAAGAGAAGTGATATCCATTTTCCGATCGATTTTATGTCACTATGGCGGAACTGCTTCCCTTGTAATAAAATTGTAATAAAATTAAAATTATCCTCCTTTCCGCCATAGTAACACAAACAAAGTCACTCGCAAAATGGATATCACTTCTTTTGTGAGTAAAATTCTTATGTCACTGTTTCCTTTACCCCGAAGGAGTTTTTGTACTGATATCACTTATTTTGTAAGGCTGCCTATAGACCACAAAAGTCTTCTGTCAGATCCGGTTGGTTGTCATGGTAACCCGCCATGTTCAATTCTAAACAACAGTGGTTGGTTTATGTAGTTTCTTCGATAATAATAATTAATCATGGGTATGTACATCGTACCAGATTGCAAACGTTACAATGAGAGACAGACATGTCGCTTTAAAAGGATGAAAACCAGAAAAAGAAAAAAAAATCAGCCATTACTTCCACAAGTTACTGTCTACGTTCCTACCATTTAACTTACTTGACTGTTGTTTAGACTTGACCCCCGCCGCTGCTATGGCAACCAACCGGATATGGCGCCAAGCCTTTAATCCTCCATTAGAAAAAAAAATCATAGCCTTCATACAAAAGGTCGATTTTGGACCATGGTAGGCTCTGTATCTCGAAAACGGTAACTCCTATTAAAAAAAAATCAATTTGCCTTTACGAGGCCCGCAATTCACCCCCCAAACTCTCTGGTAGCAACCATTTTGGGCTAAAGCAAAAAGACAGACACACTTTTTTTTTTATCATTTTTCAAAATTCTGTGATTAGGCTAAAAAGAAGTCCAAACTTTTGAATCCCTTCAGCGATTTTGACGGGTGATAGACCGTTTGAAAGCTATTGAAGCGTAGATTACGATCCCGAAGATTTGGCCGCCTATATGGTCTGGGGTCAGTGCTATCATCAGAAATGTGAAATTCTACATTTTTCTTCGAACCACCTAAGGGGTACGAGGGAGGTCCTACCGACCCATTTTTTTTTTTCTATGTCTTAGTATGGCAAAGAGCTTTCAAATGCAAGTTCAAGCATCATAATCGGGCTTTTAGTTCGCTAGATCCGAAATTAGTTGTATACATAGAGTGCCGCTAACAGGATTCTTTGTCAGCGTCACTCGAAGAACTCCCGTTCTTCATGATATTATGTGTATATAAATGTTTAATGTACGCATTTTCTTCAATTGTGATAAATATGCTTTTACCTTTGGGGTTTTTACTTTGAATATTAGTTCTGCAATTTGGGGTATAGTTTTTGTTTCTCAAACTAACGAGTCGACTCTACTGTCCTATTCAAACGTAAAGGTTGATTGTTCTTGAGCCCTTTAACTCACCGTCCAATCACCTAGTTCCAGCGTTGCCAAATCGTAGGCGAGAGAGAGAAAGAGAGAGAGAGAAAATAGGGAACAGAAGGAGGGGGAGGTGAAATCTTGTAACGTTGGGTGCATTCTTGCGTTCTCAGTGATTCACCTTCATATTTTATTTGTTTTACCATAAATTAAGCTATAATTCACTATTTTCTTTTTTAAAAGTAGGCCACGAAAATGATACAGAACGAATTTGATTTTAAGTTTATAATTTTCGAAATACAGATGCCGGAAAAGTACTAATCTACAGTATAGCCTGTAAAAACTCATATCTATTACGCACACATCACCTTACGTGGCAGTTGAATGATCAGATAACAACAGATATAAAGGTTAATAAATCATGAGTTTATTATTATTATTATTTAGTGCTTTCCAAATCCTACCGCCGTTTCATCATCGAAGTGAGCCACAGTCGCCACTTGCCTATAAGATTTTAATGAAAGTCAAATTAGTTCAATCGTACCTTTTTCCCCGTCGATTCTCTCATCTCGTCCTCCTCGAAACATCATTTCTTGTGTTCCAGGTTTGTCGCCGCGTCCTTGCCCGCTACGATATGTGAGAGTAAAATCCGTAAAAGATTTTTTTTAAATGTAGAAATGAAAACCAACGTGTTTTTTAGGACAGGATTTCATGTCGGCATTCCACGTAACTGAGGGTTTTGAAGCTTATTCTGTTACAATAGGTAAATACCGGAGTGGTACCTGAACTAAGACTTCCTCATCCCTCTCTTGATAGACTAATCGCCTTGGGATGTCATCCCTTTGAAGTCAAAGTTCATTGCCACACTCACTGTTATAGTGTAGTGCGTGATGAAGGGGGTGGGGTGAGGTCAACGGACTTTGGCTAGTGTTGCCGACGAGACGAGATTTTGACTGTCTCATCTCGAAAATGTCTTGTCCAGAGAGTGTCTTATCTGGAAAAGACGTAGATTTTACATTACGACAGCTTTGTCTCGTCTCGTTTTCTATAGCCATTTTCTCTGTCTCGTCTTTTCTCGTGGCAACACTATACCTCGTTTTGAAGTGACGAGCTTAGGCCAATAGTTGCCAGGTCAGCACTTCACAAAACTTTTTAAAAACATAAGAAAATGTACTATTTTTTTCTTCACTTTTGTTATGGAATTCAAAGTATATTTTTGAGAAAAATTCTTTTACTGACCTGGCAATCCTGCTCACACATCATACCAGCGGGATACAAAAAATGGCTGGTGCAGTCTTCAGCTACGTCAAAAAGGCTGGGCCGAGCAGGGAGGAAAAAGAAGCAGCCTGTGACTCCTGTGGGGTGGGTTCAGGATTTGGCCAATGTGGTGCGAAGATCCCCCGGTGAGACTCTTCCACCCATCAAACCCTCGAAAAGTCAGCCAGTTCAACCGCATAGCTTAATAATACGAGCTCAACTTAGCGTTTTCGCTACTTCTAGTGTCTTGTCTTTTGCAAGCAAAACCACTACTTCAGCTACTGGCATTTAAAAGAAAAAAATACCAATATCTTTTTTTATTATTATTCTAGGGTTTACTATTAATTTCATGTCTGTGCCGTTATATGAATTTCTTTTTTCGGTACCTAAATGTTTGTTTCTTGTTAACAACAACAACAAATCATACGATGCTAAACTACAACCGAGAGACAAGTGTAACACAATAGTTTGTAAATAGAACAAACAATATGAACCTACCCTGTCAAGGAAAGCGCATTACTTTTAACATTTTAAAATAATCTTTTGAACACCCCGTTTGTACAATCTTGATACACTCTGTTTCATAGAAAATGACCAAAGGGAAAATTTACTAACTCCAAAAGATTTGCGCTATCTGGCAACACTGATTACAATATTTGATGCAGCGTGAAAATCAGCATTTCGTACGTTTCAACTTGTCATGAGGTTGCCAAATTGTTGCTGTCTAATAAAGATTTGAGCAAAATTCTTTTCTATTATTTCTCATATGACTTTACAAATACATTCTGATTTTTCATTTGTTTACTTAGATAGGTCTCTTTATACACTTGTGTGGATATTCCTTTTTTTGACGAAATCCAATAAAAAAGATGCTTCTGACAGTTGCAAAACAAGCTCCACTATGCACTGAATATTAACTACATTCAAATTTTGGTTATTAATGTTTTAATATCCGGGTGATTTTTCTTTTATTATTTTGTGATGCAAATTTCCCTCTAAAAGATCTTTCTTATTAGAAACTTTTTATAGAAAATTCCCTCCGAAGGGATTTTTTTTAATAAGAAAATTTGTGCAAATTTTCCTACGAAGGTATTTCTTAGTAGAAGAGCAAATTTCCCTCTATTGATTCTTAGAATAATTGGTGCAATTGTCACTGCTCCTTGGAGACGAAATGAGAATTCTAAGTTTGCCTAAACAGGCGAATATTCTTGTTACATCGGAGCTGTTTCATAGAAGGTAGCGATTCGTTAGCGATATGGGAAAAAGATTCCCTGAAATAATCAATACCATGTGTGACATCTACTGGTTAACATTAAAAAGAAGTAGATAAACTAAAAAAGTTTTTAAATTTTGCAAAAAATAATAGTAGTAGAGGAAAGAATGAAGTTTATCCTTACCGTATAATTTTGAGATGTGTAGCCACGTTGCATCATATTTTCACGCATAGCGTAAAATCAGTCTGAAATATATTCACAATCAGCTTAAAATTTGCAAATATATTTTTTCTTTTTTTAAAAAAGAAACCTAGTTTCTTATAGTATATACGATTTCCTTCTCTTTCTCTCTCTCTCTATCTGTTCTGATTTTATGTAATTTGAAACGATAGCGGAAAGAAAAACTGAAATTGAATTAAAATACAGTGCTTATACTCATAACCATACAATTTAAGAAGCTTTTTATTAACTGGGACGATCTACTATAGTTATACGAATAGCAAAAGATGATATCTTTTATCTCTTTCTCTGTTTCATAGAAGGAAAGTTTGCTTTGAGCGCACTGGAGAACAAAGCGAGAAGGACATTTTATTTGTATGTTTTTTTCTTCCAGGAAAAAAAAAGGCAACCAAATAGTTTGAATTGCTTCTTATCGCTATGTCTGGAAACTTCTTTTTTCGTTTACAGAACCAAAATAGTGGTTCTATCTCCATCTTCTGAGCAGCAGCCCAACTTCTTTCTTTAGGCCGTACTTTCTCGAGTAGTACTGAGGGGAAAACTTTTAATGCAAATTCGACAAAAAAAAACAAAAAAAAAACGCAATTCTGCTTCTGTTCAAGTAGTGTTATAACTCTTCTCTCACACCTAGTGCGTTTTCTTTGCATTCTAGATGGGGGGTCTGGGGGGAGGGGGTGGTTCCAATTTTTTTCCCCTTCTATCTTTTCGAACGATTAAGGAAACGGATGAAAAAAAGTTGAAAAAAAAAACGGGACTTTGAATCAAGGAGCCTAGCGGTAGGGGTAGTGAAATCGAGAAAGGGGTAACCATCCCCCTTTCCCCCACTTTCGAAATTTATGATTCCCATTTTCTCTCGCACGAAATGGGAAAGCAATCTTGCAAGAAAGCGAATATATTAGACCTAGAAAACTTTCTTCTTTCGACTTCCAAGGTTTCTCTTCTCGTATACAAAGGTTTCCAACTCTTGAAGAAGAATAAAACGGACACTAGTTAACTAAATGCAATTTCATGTCTTCTTGGTTGAATTTTAATTTATTTTAGGGCCTTTTGGCATCTTCGGCTCAGGCCGGGATAGTGTGGGGGAGAGGATGTTGGAAGGTACATGGCCAGGGCCTATTTTGAAGGTACAATCCCAGCATTTGTCTGGTGTTACTGACGAAAAACCTTAGGAAAACCCTCAGTCAGGATGACCCGCCGCTGGGATCGATCCCATGTCTTCTTAGTCTTTTTGCCTTTTACCCTCCATACCTCGAATTTCTTTTCTCTAATTGAAGAAAGAAAGAAAAAACAGTAAGGGGACATACATGTAAGTCACAAGATAAATCAGATAACAGTATTTCCTAAATTAGCTCCTCTTCTAGTTTTTCTTTTGTTTTTGCTTTTTTTTTCCTGCGGTCCCTAGAAGTTGGGTTCGGAAAATCCAGCATCTTTAGTTGGGATGGGGCCCTGACGTCGGTTTGAGTGAAATTTACGCAAAATGCATTCGATTTTGTCTAAAATTATACTACTTTTACAAAACTTAATATCGGAGAAGGGCCCAGCCCGCCGGATCCCCCTAAATACGTCTATATTGAAGATTAGAAAAATTAATACCATTATGGTAATAATTGCAGGAAAAAATTACACACTCTCTCCTTTATTTTATTTTTTTAAAAAAGAAGCTTGAAAAACAACTTTTTTTTTACGTGTTGTGCTTCCTTACATTTGAGCCTTATTTTTGGTGAAGTAAGGGTCTCAGAATAAAAAGGATGCAAGTGACATTGCATAAATTCGTATTTTATATATAACACGAATGAAAAATTTTCTGTCATATTTCGTATTATATATAAAGTATGATTTTATTAATGTTACTTGCATCGGTTTGATTCTGGACTGCTTAATTGTGCTTCATAGACAGTTTAAAACGTATCATGGCAGTTAACCGTCAAGTACGCCAACAGCTGAATAATATGTGATATTAGGTGAGCTTAAGAGAGAAGATCGTCTTAGGGTATATCTGTTCGCAATCTTCTCATTAGCTCCCAGTCATGTCAGTCATTAGCTCCCAAAATTAGGCAACACTTTTTGGGCAATCCTCGTATATACGAATAGTATTAGTATAGTACATTATCTAGAAATCAGGAAAACTATGTTGTTTTTTGTTTATGGTTCTGCTTTCTTCTTTCTTTTCTGTTAAATCTCATCCGAACCGTTCAGTACTAGAAACTGTCATTAGCCAGTAATTACTATTTTCCTTGTCCACTGCCCTTGATTTTGAATTCAAAGCAAGAGGCAGCAACTAGAATCACTCTTCGCCATTTTGTGCCCTTTTAACACCCGGACACTGGACGATAACTGTCACAGGATTCTAACATTGTAAGAAATATTAGGCTAGCAAGAGGAGACTCATTACGCTTTCAGAGTGATAGCAGAGGAAAAATACGGGCGGATTTACGGAGCTGGAGGGAGGGGACTTAAGAAGATATTCCTCTTCTCATTTCAAACATGATACTCTACCTACTTACCGCCCCTACTATATATTATTTCAACTACTCTCCCCTCTTATTCGTTAATCCCCCAACCCCTCCTCAATTTGAATACATAAAAAAAACTGTACCAAAATATTATCTGAGTGACAAATTAAAGCGCCTGCGGAAATCATTGTTAGGACTGTTTTTTTTACAAGCAAACAAGAAAAGATGACAGTGTTTGCCTTGAGAATTACACTGCTGACAACTTTCCGTCACTAATTTGTTTTCGCATGCAAGTAAAACCTTGAGCTGGAACATGGCGTCAATTACAACCTACTATTAAAGACAGTGGTGACATCTATTAGCGTTTGTTGACATGAATTAATTCATTCAAAAGATTTTTTTTTTTATTCAATTGAAACTTTCCTTTTCCTGTTCAGATACAGATTGCACTGTTATAGTCTTTAGCATTGTTTCTTATGAAAACATTATGGCGCAGGTTGGTATTTATTCATTTACACAGTTATTTATTTAATTTTTCGTTTTATAACGGAAGTTATGGCTAGTTTAGGTTTACTTGTCATTAATTTAATATTTACGGTAGGGCAATATCATCTACAAACAGATATTTTCTACAAACAGCCTACATGACTGCACAGTTACACACACAATTTACAGGAAGCATGTCATATTTTTCATTACTTGAATGCGCTAAAATTACAAAAATCGTAAAGAAGTGTACAAATTATGTACAGAAAATAATAATAAAGTGCCTGAAATACAGGCAAAGCAGTGTACAGGATGCGTACGATAACTGCTTATATATATATATATATATATATATATATATATATACACATTTTTGTACACTTTGTGCTGTACATTTTTGTGCACTTTTTGTACACGTTACGAGGGGAATAGAGTGACAAAAAATGTTCATTCGTTTTTCTTTTTGTTGTGGGCTGGATTACAATTTATTATAGCAACATTAAAAAAATAAAGTTATGTATATACAGTCTCAGAGAGAAACAACCTTTATTAATTAATGTGTACACAATATTTTCTGATTCTGACAAGCTTTTGATATCGATCACTACTTGTCTCTTAGCGTCGTTTTTATTCTTTTGAAAATTTTTGTAATTTAAGTTTTACGATTGGTTCAGCGGCTCACGTGACCATACCGGCTGAATCAAAGAGTTGGAATTCAGCAGGATTTTCAACAAAGAAAAAAAAAGGTTGTCAGTGACATCTAGTAGTGAATTTAGAAAAGCTTATATAAGACAAAAACTGTGGGTGCACTTATAAATGTTTCATACAGGCTGTTTCTCTGTTACTAAAGAGTGGCCTTCGAAAAAAAAAAAAAAAATATTGACGGTAAAAAGACAAATACATGTGTAAAAAAGAAATCGTGTTTAAAAAACAGCTACTAGTAACCGCTGAAAGTACGGAAATTTTGAAAATGTTGATTTGGGCGAATTTAGCATTTGTAAGCGATTTTATTTTGCATGGAAGGTACCTCATAATTATCACAAGTATTGACGGAAAGTATATAAAAGTTTCATAACTGAGGGATCCAACCCACTTTTCTGAGAGAGAGGAAATAATGAGGTAAAAAGGTTAGAAAGTTTTAGATTTTCCAAACTTTTATTTTTACATTACCTCCAAAAAACTGGAGGTATCTAACGTGTTTGCTCAATTTTCTCCATTTTAATTAAAAGTAAGTTATACCACTATTGCGTTCAAATCTTCAATTAAAACTCCTGTTCATCTGAGTGGTGCAAGCAGTCTTGGGTTCGGTACCCGGTGAAAGATCCTAAATTCGGTGTTGACTCAGGATCGTGATTCTAAATGGGGAGTCTACAAAATTGAAAAACAGTATTGAAACTCAAATAAAAGCAGTCATTGCCGCGACCACGCTACATATTCTTTTGGGCGAAAAAAATGTTGTATAACATGGTTCATATCAAGAACATTAGTTTATCTATAACTGAAGATATTTTGGATAATATTGCGACAGTGCACGAAATAGTATTGATAATAACGAAAAATTAAGTATCATGCCATATGCACGAAAAATATATTAAAGTAGCTAATGAGCAAGATTACCTAGAACAGTTGAAAACGTTGAATGCCATCTAGTGACGAAATGAACAGTTCTAAAATGAGATGGAGCTTGTTTGGAAGTCTGAACTTTATTTTTTTTTTTTTTTTGAATTACTAGTATCTCTGAAGCGTGAGTTGGGTGGTGTTGTATGAACGTTTAACGTGAATACCAAACGTACAGGCGACTCAAAAAGTAAGGTATACAAAGGGCAATGAAGATATGCATACTAGGAATAATTAGAAGGCACAGGGAAATAAATGATGAAATTCTATCTCGAACAAAAGTAGACCTATATGTGATCAACATTACAAAGATGGAGATGGAGTGGAGAAAACCAGCGATTTAGAAAACCACATGCAAAATCAGTAGATGAAACAAGCGTGCTTTAGGAGCTACATATATACTGATGGGGACAGTAACCGACCGAGATTTTAAAACAAGATGAGGAAGGACTTCATACAACGGATTAAAAATGGCTGATTATGATGATAATATGAGCAACGAACAAAAAAGCTATTGTATATATTTAGATCCCCATGTGGAGAACGAGTGCTTTCTGTAACATAATTGAGCCAAAAGTCTGTATAACAAGGCTATTGGTAGGTCTGATATAAATAGATATATTAGTTAAGCCTTCTGTATGTCTCATATTTTATATACACTGCATTTAGTAAAAAAATGGTTTCTTAAAATTGAGAAAAAGGTTCTTATCTGTGCACCGAGAAACAATTTTCTTAGACATGAGATCTCAGCATTCCCATTTAATTGAAAATAAGGCATGCCGGTTTGGAAATAGGATTACTGATCTCATATCAAAACTAGCATGCTCTCATTTTAAATTAAATGAGAATGCTGAGATCTCATTTCTAAGACTCCGTGTGCACAGATAAGAAATTTTTCCATCAATTTTAAGAAACCTGTTTTTACAGTGGAACACTGTAATTGGAAAAGTCTGTTGTGTTACATTGTCAATAAATAATCAATTAGGATACGTTTCCTATGAATTTCTTCCGGATGGTGAATCCGTATAGAGTTGACTTCGATGTTATGAAGAACTTTAGTTTCTTTTTAGAGGAACGAAAACAAAAAAACTTGCTACCAAAGCACAAGAATTGAGCTGTTGCTTAACTTCTGGAACATCATTGATGAGGATATATATTATATATACGTACTCTCTATATATTATACACTGTGTTTGTGTGTGTGCTTATGTTTGTAGTACAGCACCAGTTAGAACGACATTACGAACCAGGGTTGCTGGGCAGGTTTTCAGGGTGGTGCTTAGAGAACGGGGGGAAGGGGGTAGAATGATATACCGGATGTTAAACGAGCCTTGGAAGATGGGAGGAGGAAGATGATGATATTTTTCTTTCGTGGATAGTTTTTTGGGGAGAGGAAGGAGCGACCACGTCATCGAAGACGTTGGCTTTCGCAGCGCGGCGTCGCGGATGTAAAAGTTATACATCACCCTCACGAAGGAAGCAGGATAACGGTAGGGGTTTATAGAAAAATGAAGCGAGAGAGAGAGAGAGAGAGAGAGAAAGGACATCCTTTCCCCTCACCCCGTGCACACCCATCTACATTATTGATTTAGTCATCAAGGGGTAAGTTTGCAAAAGAGATCGGAGAGAACTGCCTACCACCGGGGAAGAGTCGGAAATGGTATGGCGGCTTTGAAAGGAGAGGCCAAAGACGTTTTTACCTTCTAAAATAAAGAAGGATTCTGCTGGCTATCCTGTGAACGAACAGGATAAAGTTCCATTTCTGGCACGGTAATGATTAAAATTATCAGTATGTACAAGCATATACGGTTTTTTTCCGGCCCTTAGTGAGCTCGTTAGCTTGGTCTAAGAAAGCAGAGCAGGAGAGGTGAAGATCAGTAAAGACTACCGCGCAGGGAGGGAGGGGGGTACACTTTCAAATTAAGACATGCAAATCATAACAAAAGCTCTTATAGCATAGAAACTAGGGTGCGTTTTTATTAATATTTTTTGTTGTTGTTCCCTCCATCTCAATGAGGGGTGGCTCCCATATATAGGAGGATTCCTTTGAAATGTTACTGCAGGATTAAGTTTGAAACGAAGAGTGATTTTTCTTCTTGTGTTGAAATAAGGGATGAACAGGGTGGAGAAGTGTTTTTATAAGATTGAATTATAATACTCTTGGATTATTCTTTTCCCCTTTTGTTGATTCGCGTTTTCCTAAATTGCTTGAACCATTTTCGGATCTGAGATGATGAGAAAAACGCAAAATGGAGGTTGGGAAATAGTGGGAAGGGAGGCGAAGAAGTATGCATCTTCTTGTATGCGGATATTTTTGTTTTCAAGTGTTTTTCTTTTGATTTCCGGTAGATGGTGGGGAAAACAGGGAGGGTTTGTCATGAAGGGGGGAAAATCTATAAGTAAGATTTAAGGAAGTAAGAGGGGGAAAATGATTTATTTCCCTTTATTTGAAATTGGAATATGATCATTGCTGATTTCCGTTCTTCATTTTTCATTATGAAAAATCTTATAGAGTTGTTTTTGTTCCGCCCCGCCTCTAGCGCCCTCATATCTCACTTGAAAGACAAATCCTGAGGGATCGTTTGTGAACGCTGCATCTATGGGTACCATGAATTATGTGTTGGTTTTAATTTTTTCCTATATATATGTCACCAGCTCTTGGAACACCAGATGGGGCCTTAAATTTCAGGATAACTTATTTCGGAAGGAGGTTCTGATTAAGAAAAATTGTCAATTAGATTATTTTGGGCATTAGTCGTATACTGTAGACGTCTTTCTATCTTTAAGTAAGTTACGTTCTCGTATATTTATAATAGGGTACTACGGGGGAGAAAATGAGGTACGACGGATATACCGATTAAAAAACGGGAAAATGGGAAAGAATAAGAGAAAAAGGAAAGTCTGCAAAAGGAAGTGAGTTTGACAGAAGAATTTGCTGAACGGTAACTGTAACCTACAACTTTCAACGACGGGCCATCACAGAAGAGTTATTTTTAGATTATTTGCCAACGTTCCGCTCTTCCTCTCAGCATTTCTGCAGACCATATGTGACATTTTATGTTCAAACACTATACATTAGACGGGAAGATCAAAGAGGAACATCCAATATATATCCCTTTTTGTGTACTCAAAATCTTGATGAAGTAATCAAAACATTTATTGTAACGAAAGTTAATTGATTTCTCGCTAAATTAAAAAAAAAAGACTAAGCGACTTTTTTCTTGTATATGTTATAGTTGCCTTTGAAGCTAAGAAACAGAATATGTTCATAAGTACACTGTAATAAATATACACTTTTTGTAAGTCTCAAAAGAACCTTTTGAACACACACACACAAAAGAGAGAGAGAGTCCAGTTTCGACAATTTCTGTGCACTTTAAATTAGGGGTGGGTGTGGGCGGACCTGATGGAGCGGAGAACAGGATCCTAATGGAATCGGTTCTGAGGGAACTGGGTACCCGGTTCCAAGATCCAGTTCCAAGTACAGTTGCAAGATCCGGTTTCGGATACACAGTTTCAAAATCCGGTTCCGGATACACAGTTTCAAAATCCGGTTCCGGATACACAGTTTCAAAATCCGGTTCCGGATACACAGTTTCAAAATCCGGTTCCGGATACACAGTTCTAAGACGGTTCCTGGTAACAAGTTCCAAGATTCGGTTCCAGATACCCAGTTCCAAGATCTGGTTCCGTTTACTCAGTTCCAAGGTTCAGTTCCGGACACACAGTTTCAAAATTCAGTTCCGGACTTACAGTTCCACGGTTACGGATAGTCAGTTCCAAGATTCGGATCTTCCAAGATCTTGAACACATTATCGACGCTTTTGAGCACAAAACTTAAACAATTTCAGATAAGATATGTACAAACAACTAGAAGAAATTGCTATACACTGTAACTGAGTTTCCAACATTATATTTTTAAATTTGGATTGTGCATATGCCCTTTATACATATTCCGGTGCCCTGTGGAGTGCAAAAGAGATATGTTACTTAAGTCCAAATTAGTAGTGTCCGCACAGTTATTTTGCCAGGAGCTTCATTTTAGTGGGGTGTAAAGTCAAAATTCGGAGGTTTAAGGTAAAATTGGGCATGGTTTTATCGATTTTTACCTGTCCAAATGTTAAAACGGGTGTGTGCTAATTTTGGAAAAGACCCTCCCCATTGGAAGATCTGGCAGAATCCTTGCCCCAGGATGAAAACTTTGGTGTCAGGAATGTTCTATAGGTTTTCTCTGGTCAAATGAGGAAGACTTGCAGGGAGTGTGGAAAGAAGATTTTTCCTGCCGGGGCGGGAAGAAAAAACTCTCGAAAATCGGGACATTACTCTCGTCGCCTCCCGACATCTCGAGAATACTCAAATCACTAGATCTCGTGCGTGACGTCACTCTCGAGGCTTTACGATATCTCGAAAGTCGGTACCGAATTTCTCGGAAATCAAGACTGGGACGTGAATTATTTTTCCCGATTATTTTCCAAAATCTCGATTACCTGCACACCTCTAAGACAAGAAAAGAACGATATACAGAATTCGAGCTCTGCATATAAGGAAATGAACATCAGGGGTAAAAAAACAATATCTTTAACGGACGGAAGTTTTACATTTGAAAAGTATCTTTTATTGTACAATTTTACTGATTTTGATAACTTCATTTATACTTGGCACTCTCGATCAGTGAAATTTTTTTGGAAACTATTTTCAGTTTATTTGCGACCTTCAGGCTCAGGTCATTTTGATACTATTTTTGTATACTTTTCAAACCAAGTTACAGTGCAACATTAAGCGATTTGGGTAGCTTAGGAAGCCTTGAATTTGTGCAAAGTGCAAGAAACTAGAAAGACCAATACAGTCCCTTGTCTATTATGCCCACTCTGCTCACAATTAGCTATTTTGGACAGAACTAAGCCACATACTTGTACAGTGTTCGGTAGAAAAATATTAAAAATCGGATATTACTAACGTTACAGTGCAGGAAGCTCATCTTCTGAGTACTGATATCAGTGACAAGCATGAGAAATTGAGAATACGTTTTATAATCTATGAATAACTTCCAAAAACTGACGAAATAAAAGTGAAAATCTCATATCGGCAACGTCATAGTGCGGATGACTCACTTTTCAGCATTATCAACAAGCATGGGAAAGTATTTTTAAAGATCTGTCAATATCTTTCAGTACCACAACTCCACAAGGTCCGCAACTATTTAAGTAATTGTTCAAAATTAGACTTGTTACTGCAACGTCACACTGCACTAGAGACCCCTTTTGGCATTGATAACAAACACACAGCGTTTAAACAAATCTATCAGAATCCTACACTAGCCTAAAGTTTTCGAAGTTTTCAATACTTGTCTGAAATCATCGTACGTCTGAGGCATTTGTAATTAAAATTGAAAGCTCAAAAATAGAATAATATTTTACAACAATTTTGTGCAACTATGGATAGCATTCAAATTTATTAAGCCTTCTTGTTACAATACGGTTCAAGTCTATGTGGCAAATTGACTGGAAAGCTACTACATAGAATATTGCACGCTATATAGTGCTACATTTTAATATAATACAAATACATGCAAAATATACAAGATATTTATATGGACCGCGGTGGCTCAGTGGTAGAGCGCTTAGCTTTGGTGCTTGGGGTTGTCGATTCGATCTCAGCTTGTGCCATGTGGGCTTTGGGGTGGACAAACACCGTATGCGCATTGCTCAATCTTTTTGGAAGTCTGTGGTTGTGACAGAATATGCTGTCTATGACTCTATCTGAGCTGTTTGCCATTCTTATTTCTCAGTTATAACGGTATTAAGCTTCATTTCAACCACGGGGGGGAATGTTTCACGATTCTTTTAAAAGATGATAAAACGGTGAAACCGTATAAGATGTTGCTTCATAAACTTAAATACTAATTTTGTTCTTAGAAATTAAGACATGAAGAAAGAGAAGAAAAAAAAGAAGAAAAACAAGAAATGAATCGTTAATTACAAGTAAGTTATCAAATCTGGAAGATCTTTAATTACGATAGTTTTCCTTCTCCCTAAGATTTCGCGAAAAAAAAAAATCAAACTTCCTTGTCATTATAGCATCCTACGTTCAATCTTCAAAAACTTGTCTTCTCATACTTCTAATGGGAGCTTAAGTACTTCGCAAGGGTGTAATTAAATTGTCCTTATAAATTAGGGGATTACGAGGGGGTAAGAGAGAGGGAGTAATCAGGGTAAGTCTAAAGTCGAAGGAAAACGGAAGAGAAGGGATACAAGAAGGAGAAGAAGACAAGGAAAGAGGATAATGGAGAACTGGAGCCAAGCAATTCCGAAAAGTTGTTTTTCCTTCCCTGAAGCCTTGCTTTAGAAGATTAAAGCTAAGAATCCCCCCCCCCCTTCTCTTTCTCCTGAAGTTTTCAGAAAAAGTAATCTTTTTTTGTCTCAATTTCTTACTTACTTTTGTCTTTTTTTATATAAAGAAAAAGTCATCCTGTTTTTTTTTCTTCTTCTTCTGATGTCCTTATCCCTCCTTAAGTGTCACTTTAAGAAAAGTTGAAATTTCATGATAATAGACCATTTTCTAAGAATCCAAGATTGAAGACAAACCATTTTTTGAGATATCTTTATTCTCGTATATTCCCCCATTATTTCCACCCCTCTTGCACCTATTTTTCTCAACTTTTCATATTCCCCCCCCCCCTCCCTCTCTCTCTTCTAAAAAAAACCAAGTATTTTGATGGGGAAACAACTTTATCAAGTATATTTCAAAGAGAAATTAAAAAAAAAAAATCTTAAAATGGTGTCCTCTATATTTGATGCTAAGTTCATAGCAATGGAAGTAATAAGTTGACTTATAAAAACATCCATTTTTTTTTATGCTGGTACCATAATTTTATAAACTACCTCAAAGGACTCTTTCTAGTAAGCTACTCTGCAAAGTATAGTGTAACCTTTTTTGAGTTAGGTATAAACGAAAATTGACTTAAATTAATACTTCTTCGTTCAAAATTGTAATAAACGTCTGTTTTCTTGCCTTAGCTATGGCATCCTGAAAATAAGTGTTCCATTTAAAACATTAATTTTCACACATTTCTAGGTTTCATCAGGTGTTTTCAATAAAATAGTTCAAATAGCTCCTTCAACATATTGTATGGCATTGTAAAGACATTTAAGTGAAGACCTTGCGAATTTAGAAATAAGGTAACTGAAATATCCGTAAGAAAGTTGATACATGGATTAAAAACATGATTTATTTTTAGAAAAAATACGTTATGGATCCTTCACTTATTTACGTTTACAATGCCATCTATCATGTTTAAGAGGCTATTGAGTATTTTTTCTCGAAAGAACGTAATAAAACCATGATATTACTAGAAATGCGTGAAAGTCCATGTTAAATTTGATGCTTATTTTGGAGGCAGAGGTAGCTTAAGTACCGCTGCCTCTTAAAATGCATTATGCTGTTTTTAAATTTCATTTTCTTGGCTTCTTTGTGCTTTAACATACTTGTAACACAAACGATTATAATGTGAAATATGTGAAGTGAGTGAAATGAAGTGCACAGTGTACGAATTGATGTGTATTGTTAAATGAATGAAGTATATTCACTGAGTTATGAACAATATGAAGTTTAAGTTTAGTGTGAAGTCAGTTGTATAGTGTGTAATAAGAGACCTAAAGTGTTCATATTCAATAATTTATGTATTGTTCGACTGAAATGTCGTAGTGTATCGAAAATAAAATCCAACCGAAATCATTTATCCATGAACGAAGCATCATTTCCCTCTGTCCTATTCCGGCCTGTCATAATTATACCTAAAAATTATAAATACATTATCTCACTCACGTATCAGTAAACAGACATGTAGCAACTATCCTGGAGAGTTTTACTACAGAATATCTGTAGAGTGTCTGTGTGTGATATTATAGAAAACTTAGAAAATTCCGGATGCAACTTTACGTATCTGAATGCTTAAACTACACAAAAGATGGCGAAAGTTGACCTATAGGAGGAAAAAGCGAATGGCGTGGAAAACGGGGGATAATGGCGGAGGAAAAAAAAGGACAAAAGCAAGGTGGATAAAAAGTAAAGAGGAAAAAGAGATAAACCCATACGTCGAATCAGGATACAGGAAGGATATGTTGTAGCAGAATAGAGGGCGGTTAAGGAAGATAAGAGTAGACAGTGATGTTTTGTGCCAGAGGTAGAAAAAATAAAAAAAAAAGGAGCGAAAAAATCGTTCTACTGCGGTAATGGTTATCCTGTATCGGGATCATACTATAGTGACGTAGTCTCGTGCTCCCCCTTCTCCCGATTTTAACCCGAAGCAGTAGCCAAAACGTACAAAATAAAAAAAAAGACAAAAACGAAGAGATAGATGATCGCTTTGGAACAATCCAGCACATTTAACTTTGGGGTATATAGCAGAAAAAGTACCTGCCTTATGGTGCTAAGTGTTTCCAATTTCTGCTTCTTTTTAACTAAATTGGTGATTTTAAAAAGCTGCAGTACGATTTGCCAAACAACGGAGAAATTGCA
>JAGDQP010009821.1:0-28241 GCA_022664845.1 Lepisma saccharinum | reverse complement strand
TATTATTATTATTATTATTATTATTATTATTATTATTATTATTATTACTTAGAGGTAGTCATTGTCCTGTAATGATATAGGACACTGTTTCTGAATTTAGAATTGTTTATGACCTTTAGGGATCTTTGACTCTGGCCGGGATTGGAATGGCGAGAGGATGTTGAAAGTTAGCCGGTCAGGGTCTAGTTTGAAGGTACTATCCAGGTGGAAAAACCTCAGTTAGCCTAGACTCGTTCCTAGGATCTTTCGATTGCTAAGGCAACGCTCTACCAACTGAGCTACGGCCGCTCAGTGTATAGATGTTTCAGATTTTTCCCTCGTAACTGAAGTTTTACCAGAGTTTTGTCTTACTCTGGCCAAGCAACTGTCGGGAAAATAGTTACAACAAGTCGATATGCCCACCTCGGGAACCAAGGAATATTCATATCCTTCTACCCTACCTAAAACAGTATCTATTTTTAGTGGTCACATCAACCTAGGTAGTTACGTAGAACCTACATCATATCAATGAAATCCTTTTGCTAAATCCCATACTTTTTTTTAATACACAACCAGGGATTCTGCCAGGATTTTCATTTGGGGGTGGTGCCTAAAGTCAAATTTGGGAGGGTGTAACTGGAGTTTTGCAGCGTTTCTATAGATTTTTTACCGTAAATATTTTAAAGTTCGGGGCAGATGCGCTCGAGAACTTTGAGGGATCTGGCAACATCACTGTACGCAACCCATTCAACATAGCTGTTGTGGGGGGTTTGTAAAAAAGATTGCTGTTACTTCCAATCGCCATCATTGTAGGTATTATACCGACATGTGCCTGGTGGTATTGAGGTTGTTTAGTTTCACTCTGAAGTGAAAAAGGAATTGAATTCTGAAATGACAGCAGCTCCTAGCAACGTATTTTAAAATATCCGATTTTCTCGGAATGTCAAATCCTATAGCTCAAAAGGCGCTGAATTTGATTCTGGAATAATAAAAAAAAAAGGTTTGAAATACAAAATTCAAGATGCCGTTACCGGAATCTTCATTTGATTAAAATGAAGGAATGTTCATTACATTTCATACCTGGAAAATCCGAAGGGTCTGGCGGAAGCCCGAAAGAGCTTTGGTTTAGAAAGTATTTAAAAGTTTTTAAAAAGTTATGTGAAAAATACTTTTCAAATATACTTGCCTAAAACGTAAGAAAAAAAGATTACAAAAAAATTGATAGAAACCACGGAAAACTCCACTTACACCCTCCCAGTTTTGACTTTACACCCCCCACCAACTGAAAATCCTATCGGAATTCCTGCTCAAGACTGATGTTTATGGCCTTTATACAATTAGGCGGATGACTTATTTTACGTAGAATATTTATTGGATTAATCTATTTCATTCAAGAGTAACAAAATAAGTAAAACAGATGTCTCCAAATTTGAGCATTACCAGTCTTTCGTACAACAGTATAATGATTAAAAAAAAAACAAAGATGTTGTATATTCATCGGTGGTCACATGATGTCTGTCAAATCTTGATTTTGCAATAAAGTATTCTTTTGGCTAGCCGTATAGTACTGAGTTGACATACTTATTTGATAGTATCATTATAATTATTTTTATGTTAAATACAAATACTAAGTTTTGAGTTTATTAAAATATTATTTATAACAAGATTTGTTTCCTCATATCACAACATTTTTAGGACATATTCATGATTTTCTCAATCTAGTTATTGAGCAGCGCAGAAAAGTTCCTACGAATCTTTCGGGATGAACATAATTAACTATGTGAAATAACGTAATCGTTGGAAGAATTGACGATTGATATGGATTCACTGTACTAGTTTTTGTTCAGAAACACAAACGTATCTTTGGAATAAATTTCAGACCTCTATAGTTGGCTACCTTTGACCAATTTTTAGGGATTCAGGTTTGGGTAAAGTTGGTAATTTTATACTGCAGTTCATCAAAGGAAAGGGGTGTTAGACATCAAAACATATTACTAGGAACCTCCATACCAGCAAGTCCCCCCTCCCCCTTCTGATGCCATACGAACCACTCCCTCTTTGCTTTTTTTAAACCACAGACATGTCCCGAGCCAATACTTTCAACTAAATAGCCCGTATCAAAATGCTTTAGGCATTCCTCTCCCCCCCCTTCCCCCTTTACACCATCACATATACTACGTTCTGGTACAGTTCATCTGAGGGACTATGTGTTGTGCTATACATCACATGTGCATATGCATAGAGATTTATCAAAACGGTTGTGACCGTACACACATTCATAGATGTAACGAAGCATATACGCACGATATATGTCAGTATATATGTATATGAGGAATTCATATGTTAGTGGACTTTGCTGTCGGCTACAAGTAATCAAAAGTAATAACCACATCGTCGATGTTAAATCATCCAGAAAAAAAAAACAAAAAAAAACACGTACAATTAGTTTGAACTTTCGTATCGTATTTTCTGCAATTATCACCATGGAAATAACAAACAACTATCTAATGTGATATATGGCCTGATATAGCCTCCCTTTTGTAACATATATGTAGGCATCGTGTATTCTTTATTAGAGGGTTGATTGCTTGATGTTATCATTGATGACAATATTATGCTCCTTTACTACATACGTTAGTGGCACACTTATGATAGCTGAATGGAATATGAAGTATCTGATCGTCGTCCAATAAATTGCACGGAATAACCACTGCTATGCCCTAATGGAAGAAAAGAAATATCCTTTGAGCATTGTTTTACTACGAACTTTTTACGAATATAAATTTAACACTGAAATTAGTGTTTTGATTTTGAATTCGCTTATTAGAAACAGAGAAGAGTCCCAGAGTAGAATTCTATCAAACTATAGTGTATATGAAAAAATAAATTAAAAGCGTCCGTTGGTAGGGATTCCCTGCCAGGATTTTCAGTTTGGGGGTGTAAAGTCAAAATTAGCAGAGTCTAGGCAGAGTTATGTAGCTTTTCTCTCGATTTTTAACCTGAAAATTTTGTGCGTTTTTGAGAATTTTGGGGGTTAAACCCTTCATTGGGGGCTCTGACAGAATCCCTGTCTGTTGCGTACGTCAAATAAGTCTACTCTAATAAATATTTATATATTTTTTCACTTCCGGTCAGTATTATTATTATTTTTTTTTTTATATATTACACAAACTGTCTCTATAGTTGGTGTTTCGAGAGTTTCGTCCGGGTTGGGAGGGCAGAAACTAGTGCATCGCAAAATCAATTTTAGTAATAGCCCGCAAATGCGAAAACATCAGGACAATTACGCGAATTTTTAAGGAAAAATACAGCTCATACACAACAGTGAGGCTATGTGAGGTTGAGGTCTAAGCGAGGACATGATGGTTTAGCGAGAAAGTGAGGGTGACGGTGTTTGACAGTGAGGACGAAATTGAAACGTGACGGAGAGTGATTGAGATTTGTTAGAAACGAACATCACTACGTAATACGTTGCCATTTCCCTCCCTTTCTGCTTTCTGTATGTTGTATGTTGATGAGTGCAACTCGTAAATTAGTGTACCCATTTCCACGACATCTTTTAGTAGAGTACCATGCGCGAAAACTAACACGAATGACATCTTATAAGTATAACCAGCAAAATAAATTAAATTTGGCAACTGTGTATATGTCGTAGGAACTGCTCTCTCTCTCTCTTGTATCTTGGCGAGCGTGATTGCACAATATGAGAGTACATTCTTTCGAAAATACGAGTATAGAGCATACCAATAAGTAAGCTAGGGAAAAAGTTTAAAAAAGGACAAAGCAATGCCATTTTGGTGACAGCCTACTACTTTATCACTGCGTATTCGTCACACTTGTTGCTATATAGTGAATTGAGGTTTCATTGAATTGAATTGAATCGGAATTTATTTATGCCTTTAGGCAATTTTGACTCAGCCCGGGATAGGAAAGGGGAGAGAATGTTGGTAGGAAGTCTGTTAGGTCCTAATTTCAAGGTACCATCTCGGTTATTGCCTATTACGACTGACGAGAAACAATGAAAAACAGTCAGGATGGGTGATAGCTGGGATCATTCCCAAAACCTTCCGATTCCGCAATCAATGCTCTATCAACTGAGTTACGGCCGCTTGAAGAAGAGGTTCGATGTTGTGAAATAGATGTGTACAAAAAAAGTTCCTGAAAAACTAAGTGTGCAAAAAGTACGGTAGTTGAATGTTCACTTTCAGAAAATCATGATAAACCCTACACTACTTGTGCATACTATTTACACATTTTAAACAAAATCTAAGAGAATTTCGGCATCAAATATATATAGGGCGATTCAGAACTAAGTACATTCCTTTCAGGAGGCGATTCCTGACACCGTAACAAGAAGAAAAGTGTCTATAAACATGGGTGAAATTCCGCTTCGTTTTGGAGATATACGTTAAATCCTGTTATAACGAATTTAACATACAGTGTTTCCACCTTGGAGCGCGAAGTCGACGCCTACAATGGGAAGAAAATGAATAATTCTCAATAAATCACAAAACATACATTTAATGAAAATTTATTTTCTTGGGATTTGTTTTTAAGAACGTGATGGATATCAGAAGTGAAAACAAGATGTCACCGTGCAGACAGTGTTGCCAACCTGGTATATTTTTTCAAATTTTCAAATGGCATTACGTTGTGTTATTAGTTATTTGGCATCCCCAAGTAATGTTGAACAACATACGTAAAGCACACACCACAATGTTGCCAACTATGGATAAGATAAGAGATGAAATATCCTAGGAAAATACGTAGTTTTATAAGATGGCTAAAACCTTTCGTTTCCGGACATGTGGATAGGACATATTCGACGGAGACGGACCTTTCACTGCATTACAAGGCACACAATCATTGCGATCGACATGCCTGGAAACGAAAGGTTTTCGCCATTTTATACAAACTACATGTTTTCCAAGGATATTTCATCTCTTGACTTATCCATAGTTTGCAACACTGCGGTGTGTGCTTTACGTATGTTGTTCAACATTACTAGGGATGCCTAGTAAATAATAACACAACGTAATGCGATTTGAAAATTTGAAACGTTATACCGGGTTGGGAACACTGGCAAACTGGTGACGTGCCTTTATTCCTAACATTCACCATGTTGTTAAAAAAAATATACGCTAACGAAATTTTCATTAAGTTCGTCCTTTGTGATTTATTGAGAATTATTTATTTTCTTCCCATTGTAGGCGTGGACTTCGTTCGGTCTTCAAGTTGGAAACGCTGTACCTCCAAAACAAAGCGAAATTTCAACCATAGTTATAGGAATTTTTCTTCTTGTTTTGATGTCGGGAATCACCTCCCGAAGTAATGCACTTAGTTCTGAATTACCCTGTATACAGGACAAAAAGTGTAAAATAAAATTTTTGTTACAGTGTACGGAAACAAAACGTCATCATATTTTTTTTTTCTTTCCATAAATAAACAATAAAAAGCTAGGAAAACCATAGACTTCTACTACACGAAACGTGTGCGTTTGATAAATTTTCTTCTCTTTTACGATTAATTAGCTGTAGTACCAAATAAAAGAAATCTTGGAATTTAGGCAACTGAAGATCGTGTTTCAGAGACTCATTGTTATTTTGTTCGGTACACAGTATCAAATACTTCAAAGGAAATTCCTCTCAGGCTTCGAGACATTGCTGGATTAATTTGACTCCATTTTGAGATCTCTTGTATTAGCATTTCTTTTTTTTTTTTTTTTTACGGAGGAGGGATATGTTGTACTGGTAGGTCGTAACTTTGTCGTAAGATCTTGCAACGTCAGAGAATTTTTTGTTGTTGTTATTGTTGTTTTAGAAGTAGAGACATTTTCCCTTTTTCCAGCCGTACTTTTTTTCACGAGTAGGTTTTGTTTTCACTTTATAAACTACAGCGAGGCGGGGCAGTATTCTTTACACTGTTGTATTTTTATTTTTTTTATTGTGTTTCCTTTGTCATTCTTTCTCATTTTCTAGTTCTCTAGTATGTTTGAGTAACATTCTCTCGGTCTTTGCTTTGCATGCGTTTCTGTTGCTGGAGCTAAGCCCAAAAGACGTATTTAAACTAATATTACTGTTACTACTACTAGCCTTCTAACTAATAGTAGTAGTAGTAGTAGTAGAAGCCAGCTCAAAATCAAAATTCCTTATTCAAATTGCATTCTTGTGTTATTGACTAACAGAGTGCCAGCTGACTCAGCTGAAAAGGTTTTATAAAGAAGACAATCTTTTTTTTTTTTTAAAAAAAAAAAAAAGACTAATGGTTATTTATGAGTACATCACAACATTTTGCATCAAAATTTAATGTTGTTGTATACATATATGAAGACGAGAGACAAAGAATTTAATGGAGTCATCTTGTTCTATTGATAAATCTAAATGGATTCCACCAGGCTATAGACAAGAGGGGACAAATGGGAGAGTATATAAAAGGGGGGGGGGCACCGCCCACCAAACTTCACTGTCAGATATACAGAGAAAGTTTGAAGCAACAATAACATAGCTCTTGAAGACATTCTTGTGACAAGAAAAAAAGAAGTAAATGGTGAAGCTGTAGAAATAATTGAAACTTTTTTCGTTTTTGTTGAAAGAAATATTAACCTTGGAATGACTTTAAATTCAATATTTGAAACTAAGATTGTCCTTGAACTACTGCTGATTGTGTTCTGAATACGCTACGTGCTACAACTATTACGCATAGATAATTTTAATTATGAACGCTACTTGTGTAAAGTACTATTAAGAATCATATTTGTCTAATTTGCAAGTCAATCGTCGTAATTACAAGCATAAGTAATTTTAAAAGAACGTAATTGTGTCAAAGACACACAATTTTGAACTGAGATCAGGTATACAGTTAATTTGATTCTTACTTTCTCTGACTTAAGAAGTAAATGTTGATATGTGCATTTATTCGCAAGGGAATTGATTTTATTTTTCCAAGTAACTAAACATTTACAAACATACTTGACTGTTGGAGCCCTTTGATTTTTCTTGCTCATTAAAACCATTAACTTTTGAAAAACATTAACCCAAAAGTATTAACTTCTGAAAAATTTATCATCCAAGATATTAACTTTTTTTTTAACATTTTGTTTCTTAATTGCCAATTAAGGCAGCAAGCACAAGTTAAATGATGTCATTCATTCTAATTATTTTTTGTTTTATGGACTGAAGTAGCAGCTTTTCGACCTAAGTAACTGAGCCTCCCAGTACCCACCCCGTGGATAGTCGCCGAAACTTATCTTTTGTCCATGGGTACCTAAACTTTGTTCCGGTAATCTCCTCGAATGTGCCCGCAATCACCCAATTTCCCTTTTTAACGCTCAATTTCAAGAATTTTCTTTAAACCAACTTTTGTTTTTCAGTAGTGGTGAGATTTTTTTAGAGCAGTAAACAAGTAAATCAAATTAGTTTACGGATTGTATAATTATTCTCACATTAGTGTTTCAAAATAATGTGAATAAATTTTTGACAAGTATTTCTTCAAAATTATTTTTCTTTAGTAATTATATCTTACGTTATATTTTTTGTTCCATTTTTTTAGTTTTCTTTCTACTCTTTACTTTTCCCTTTTACTATATTTTCTTTTCTTTAAAATCAATGGCGTTTTATCGTTAAGGAAGGGGATGGTTAATGTCTAGAAATCTATTGGGTTTGAGTGTAACGAGTGCATAATTACTTCGTTGCGTACAACGCATTGCAAGTATATTTAAGCAGTTTAGGTCCTCCATGAAAGCATGTCGTTTTTTTTTTTTAAAAAAAAACTTTTTCTTGAGTTTGGTGGTGCTGATGTGGGTCACATGGTCGACCAATACTGGATTTATGGAAAAGTAGAGAAACCATTTTTAAAATTCCACTTGATTTGTGATGATTCAAAGTATGGAATAAACCTGGTAATCGTACCCTAAGCGCGTCTCGTCTGAGGGATAACGTTCCGTGGGGAAATCAGGGATGGAACACTAAAATAAGGTAGCAATCAGAACCTTAGGTGAGAAACTATCTCGACATTCACCTGATGAAACTGAGGAAATTCTCAGTTAGGATGCCTGGCAGCGGGGCTTGAACCCGCATACTTTCTCTTGCTGATACGAAGTGCGAGACATCATTGACCGTTAGGGAACCTTGTCCATCAATGATTACAAAGAAATGGGCCAAAAAGACCAGAAATGTCCGTAAAGCTTATAGGTTTACAATATGTAAGAAGATATGGCTAGATGATTTTAAACTCACATTAAGAAATTGTCAATTACTCTATCTTTTTCCATCGTGTTATTTTAGCTTCAACATGTTCTTGTAATTCAATTATTCTTGTGTATTCCTCGATCTCGTAAGACATTAGACAATATCGTCTACTGACATAATAATATCAACACAAGATCAGGGATTCTCCTTGCGTTACATTAACGTTCTCTAGCGTAAAAAAGTGGATATGATTCTGGAAGCTAGTAGCACCATCTAGCGGATAGGTTTTGCTCGTTAAGTTTAAAACAATATTCATATCTATGAGCAATGGTAGCTAAGCATTCGTGGTGTACCAATAACGACATTTAATTATTTTTTTTAGGTGAAGTCGTACGAGGCAAACTTAATCGATTACCAAGTTAATTGATTTTTAAATTTTGGAAGGAGTACAAATATTAATGGCGATAAAATTTTGGTTAAATGTTTTCAATCTTTATGGACACTCAGATTCATAAATAATGGTGCATAGGAGAACTTTCTAAGTCCCGAAAGGTGCGCAAAGGGAACTAACATTGACTAATACAAAGGAAAAATGGGACTAATTCACATAGAAAACCCGAACAAGTGAATTGTTTTAAATTTGTTATTTCCTTTTATTTGTTTATTTGTTGTTTTGGTTTTTGCCATTTTGCTCTATTTTTCCGAATTTAAAAATCTTTTTCAATGGACATTTTTTTATGAATTTGATGTTCCTCAATAAATTTTGAAATACCCTAAAACTTCGTTTATCCGGACTTGATGGGATCATGGTACCGGACCGGTTTCGAATAAACCAGATTTACGATTGTTCATCTTATAAGCACCTGGAAATACAGAAACACAGCAAGAAGATTATTTATTTTACAAAAGACAAAAATTATTTTAACGAATTGAGGGCAGATATAACACAACACACACATTTTGACTGCAGAGAATTAATTAGACTCGCTTACTTGTTTACAATGTAGATTGTATTTGACGAGAAATTATATTATTATTATTATTTTGAAAATCGTTTCGGATAAACGAGGTCTATTAGAAAAATAATTGTAGGGACTATTGGTGAGGCTCGTATAACAGATGCAATTTCTAAGATTTACAGTGGCGGCAACAGACTTACTTCCCTGGGGACCACTAGTGGGTCATAAAATAAGTGGGTAGGATATTTTTCATTAAAAGTAAATAAATAATATAGCAACATTACTACAGTCGCAAATTAAATATTCTTACATAACATTATCTTTTTTAAACTTTAATTTATCAATACATTGTGTGGTCGCTACCTACAGACTTAACGCCATCCCTTGCCTCAATATTGTTATGTTGAAATGTTTTTGCCTACTTGTAAATTTCAGTTTTTGAAAATCTCTGCAAAATAATAGTGGAAACTAAGAGAATTGTCAAATTCCAAACTACTTGTGAGCACTTTATCGAGTGGTATTCCAACCATGCCACAGTTGAAATCTGCGTTTGTATTTCCAGACGGATTTTGTTCAATTGGGTGTTCAGTAACGATTCAATTACCGCATTTTCTCTCGTTTGTGACCAGAGTCCGCTACTTTCTCTCATTATTTAACTAGATGTCCAATTGTCTTCATGATGCTGGGTCAACCTCGAAAATCCATGGTCCCCGCTGGGAATCGAATCCGAGCCCGTTTGCACTGAAAGCGAAAACGTTAATAATTCGGTTAAATTGTAACCATAAACTCTAAAGTTTGTAGACCTTTATACTAATACATGTAGCTACTCTTACCGCCGGGAAGTGTGTTTAAAAATGTCAATCATGCTCTGTTGCCCAACGTGCGGCACTCTTGCGCGTAGTAAGTCCAACGTTTTTCGACTTCAGTGCTCTCTGCTTCTCACATTCTGCTCCTGCTTCTGCATTATCTGCTTCTTACACTCTCTCTCTGCTTTTCTGGCAACGTTGCAACATTCAGTTACTACGAGATCACCCCTTATTGGTTGCCGCTAAGAGAAATAATTTCTTTGTATGTGGGGTCAATAGACCTGTTTTTTTTTTAAGTTATATGATCTTAGTAAGATTTAAATTGCGTTGTAGCTAGTTAATCTATTTGATTTTACAGTGTTGCCACTTGTTCAATTTAACTTCGGTAATTATCATACTTGAAATTTATTAATTAGTGAAAAAAATGCACAACACTATAAAAAAAAGACCTGTTAAATCAAACTATACTTGCATTGCTAAACTGTATTGTTAATTTTTATAGTTATCGTAACCATAATTGTGCTACGGTAACGAAAATTTTGTGCTAAGTTAACTATATCTCGTATTGTTGTAAAGTTGGGATTCCTAAACAAGTATAGTTAAATTTTATATTGCTGGGGAAATCATACGTATGGTTGATTTTACCATATTCCTTCCTGACCTGCATGTTTGACAATATATTTCTTGCTGTTCGATTGTTGGATGCGCATGCGCAGAAAATGACAAAAGTATAGTTAATATTACAATACTTTTTCTGGGACTCTGTGTGCTTGGAAGCCATATTGTATCGAGAGAAATTAGAAAAATGTAGCTAAGGATGACGAAGGATTTGTTATGGCCTCCTCATGTGAGATTATGACATGAGTATTCTTGTTATGATTACGAAGAATAAATGTATTGTACAATTTTACGTAATGTGAAATAATTTCATAATGTGTAGTAATATTGTGCTCATGTGATTAAACGGTACTCAAGAGATGGAGCTGCAATAGCTACCTTGTTTTAAACGGCAACAAGAATAGTGATAATTCTAGAATCTGAATTTGTAATCAACGATTACTGCTAATGATTTATTCGTATGGTATTATTCTTAAATGTAATGAAAGATGGGGGGTTTCAGTCATAATGTATTTGCTAAAATTTATATCCCTAATGTGTATAATGTAATAGTCTTTATTAGTAGTGAAACCAAACTTCGCCAACAAGAAATTTGTATTTTCTTGCAATGTTATGTTGAAATAGTTTCTACTCTGTCTGGAGGCCATTTAGCAATACATATGGTCACAACAGTAATAAAATATCATCAATTTCTCATAGTATTTGTATAGTTAATGTGTAACTATATACTCGTAGTATGGTCGGACATGATTCACCCATAGTTAATTCAACTATACAGTATTGTATAATTAATTATAATCCTACAAAATATCTTGTTAATTTAACTAGAAACAAGAATTTGACCATATAATATTGTTAACAGTGTTGTAATTATGACAATACACCTAACAATACACTATTAACAATACTTGTATGGTATTTGCAACCCATAGTATTGCTGTCCCCTAATTAACTATAAAAAATCGCGTTATATGGTTACTGTAACCATACCTTTTTCTTTTTAGCGTAAAGGTACTCTGTATCATCCTAATATTCGTTGGAAATAATTTTCAATATGTCTTTATAAAAATTCATGTCTGAGTTCTGTGTGGAGGAGATGAAGTCGCGTGTCTGCGTGTTCTACACAAAACTGGTAAGATTTTGCCTGAGCGATTGTCTCCACCCCTTATGCGTCCTCACAAAATCTTTTTTTTTTTTTCGGAAAGGAAAAAGGAAAATAGAAAAATTCTGAAATCGATAGCATGATTTCAAAAGTACCAATTTAGAATGGCTGGGTTGAGATGATAAGTATCGATTCGGTTGGTATGTTTTTTTCCCTTTCTTTCCCCCCCCCCTTCTTTTCGTGGCTTTCAGGGATAGCAAAATAAGGTAGATTTTCTGAAAAATTATATATGTTTTGTGTTTGCTGTTTGCTCTCCTGAGTCAGCCCCCTCTACGTTTCTCATCCCTGTGCTGCCTTTCGGCTTTTTGAAGAACTACGTGAAGAGGCATTGACCTTTTCGAACAGATCATTCAACTCCCTCTTTTACCCTTTACGTAAGGTGATCTTTTTTTTTAAAATGTATTTCTTCCTTTTTAATGGGAAACAAAGAAAGGGGGGAGCAAGTGCCATGAAGCTCCTATGGTAAATATTTTATATTGCAATACTAATTCAAGTATTAAATTTATTGTGAACAGGATGATTCAAAATTCCACGTCAAATTTTGAACTTCTTTTAAGGCAACTTTGACGCAGGTCGATAAGCCGAAACAAGAAAATGAAAAATCCCTTTCAAGAACTATGAGTGGTCTTCGATCTAGAGGTAACCAATTGTGTGCGAGACTTTATCTCACATAACGAGATATCCCGGTAAACAATGACGTAACACATTTCGGTTTATCAATAGCTCGGAACGTACTTGATCTTCAACTTTGAAACAGAAAAATGGAACCCTATGAAATGCGCATGCGCTCTGAACGGCGCATAGATAATTAGGGGAAGGGCTAACATATTCTTGACCTACGGCACGAAGTAAGGTGGTGTGGTCGGTCCCACGTTCTACCGCCTTTACCTGCTAAGGTGCTCAAGACTACCAAGACCACTCTGATATTCAATTTAATAGGAGACTGAGCGCACCTGAGAGAGCCGGTTTTGGGAGCACGGGAGAAAAGTTTCCCAGCGTCCTACATGGGATTTGAACCCAAGGACCCCGATTCGTAATCAGACGCACTATCGCCTCAGCTACGACGACTGCAAAATAGGATAAGTGTATATACAAAATTGAATTAAATTATGATACTTGGAACACCAGTGCAGTGGTTTCCTATTCTGTACATGTCCTACGGCTGTGTGGTATGATAGCTAATATCAAATTACTTCAGAAATTTGGGAGCACCCATCGTTTTAAAGGCATCATATTTAATTATAAATTTAAATTAATTTTTCTATAGTAGCAGCATGATTTATGAATGTTTTAGCTGTCGACTTTGAGTCAATTCAGAAAGACTCTACCATTAAAATGTAACAATACAAAAGTGAGTATTTGTATTCGTTCCTTTCACCAAATTAATTAACAAACAACCAGCCGCCATGGTCCAGTTGTTAACGTTACAGACTTCGGATCGGCAATGGGAAGGCACGCAGATTCGAGCAGCTACCGGCCATTGTCATTGAGGTTTACCAGAGTTTTCCTCAGTTTTATCAACCGACTACCATTTTATCTGGTAGATCATCTGATTTAACTTTATTATACAAATTTTCAGCGGCTGAGGGTAAGAAGACTACCGGTTGAGAGCCGTAAGAAATTTAAGGGCAACGAATATACAGACTATGACAACATACACATATACCCAAATATCTCCAAATTCATTTAAGCAATAATGTTGAAACGTTCCAGTTATGATAGAGACAGTACAGGTTATCTATAGCCTGTCACTAGAATGTCATAAGTCACACAGTGTTGCCAACTCAACATAAAATTATTATAAACATTTCCCCATTTATATCCTCCAAAGTTGGCAACTCTGCTTGAGTAAGGTATAGATTGTTTCTGTGAACTTATACCATTTAAAAAAATATGTGCTGAGCTAGCAACACTTACACCGCAATGACAAGCTGTCCATATACTGTCCAAGCTGTCCATGACTCGATGGAAAATACCTATATCTGAAAATCAGCTTAATATAAGGTGGATGTGGTTCATTCTGGTTTGTATTCAACACAGGGATGAGTGTGGATTTTTTTTGCTTTAAAAGTGTTTATTGGGTTATCTACTTCAAAGGTTAAACATATTTGTCATTTAAATGTAAATCTTAATCAATGCTTTCTTGGTTAGGAACTCGTGATGAATTCTGCATTTTGAATATTTGATTAGAACGAACAAACTAATCATCAGAAACTATTTCATTGCATGTTATGATTCAAAGAGTTTTGTCACTTTATCTGTCCAATAATCTTCATAAAAATGGAACCTTTGGTGTTAGACAATGTATGGTTAAATGACATTATATGACAAGTTTTCCTGCGATTGTTTCATTTTGTCGAAGAAAAAAGTTAATATATAGATTCGCTCGATTTACTGTATAAAAAACAATTTAGTCGGTGGGCAAAATTTTTACCTAATGAACCAATTACATAGACTCTTATACAATGACATTTCACACAATACGTTCAATACAGTACGAATTATTATCAACGAAATTACCACACTTAACTACGGCTTTGTTAGTTTCCTCGCTATGACTAAATCCAATGACCTTGAAGAGTTCTTTTTTTACAGAAAATTGTTACTGTATGTCATAATATTTTACAGGATGGAACAGTTTTCCTATAATGAGCATACTAATGAGGAAAAAATCCAGTTGGACATGTTGCCATCTGTTGGTAACTATTCTAGATTAATGTTATTTTCTTTCCATTCTCTTTGATTAAATTTTGCTATGACTGCTTTTTTACTTTATTAAATTTGTCATCAACGGAAATAATTATTTCCATTTGAATTTGAATTTTTTTTAAGGTCTTTTGGTGTCTTTACCTCAGGCCGGAATGAGTTAGGTAGAGGATTGGGAAAGTACCTGCCAAACTCTTTCCTGAGGTACCATACTGGCATTCGCCTGGTGAAACTAAAGCAACTAAGAAAGAGTCCTAATCATTAAAATAAATGTTCGAAAAGAGGGATCATTAAAAAAAAATTCGGCGTAATTTTTCTTTTGTTTCTCTTAGAAGTATCTTGGACCACTATTGCACTCACCCTTCAACAGTTAAATTTTAAATTATAAATTCTTACTAGTGGACTACATTTTGGGCGTTTGCAACACATGCTAATTCACATATTTATACATGTATAATTTTTTTACTTTCGAATCCATTTAATTCCCACCCTCTTTAAATCAAATCGTCATCAGTTGGATTCTTTTCCGAACCTTATCACGTCCTTTTCCTCATCACACTGAGAAAGGGAGAGCGACAGAGAGCGAAAAAAAAAGCTTTTAATTAAATCTAAGTTATCCCTTTTAGCGGACATAGAAGCCGAATGGCGCAGTAGAAGAAAAGTATTTCCTCTGAAGAGAAGAACATGGCCTCTCACCATTGCGCGTAACCGATTTTCAAAACTGATGTTTCAAAGAGCTTTTTCTTCTTCTCTTCTCTTCGAAGTTCCTTTTGGGTTGACTGCGTGACTCTTATACTAAAAGACTGATGAAGACACACCTTTTGAGGAATAGAAGCTTGAAGGCGCATTTAGACAGCGTTGCCAACTCATAGTTTTCTTAATTTATAAGTTAATCATTAAATATATGCAATTTCTTTCTTTGTGCCTCTTCGGATCTTCGCCTCTCTGCTTTATATTCGGAGGCAACTGTAATAAATTTTCGGAAGACACATTTTTATTTTTTTATTTTTAGAAATGGAAAATTATGTATGTATGTTTTCAAATTTTGAGTTACGTACTTATGGGTTGCGAAGATAAATTTAACAATACATAGCGCTCGCCCTGTCTTTCTTTCTCACACACATACAAGCTACAATTCGTTATGTGTAGGAGGAATCTTCCCGGCTACAGATAAAACAAAAAACTATTAAAAAATCCCGATTTTTTCCTACCAAACCTGGGAATTGACTTTCTTCCAATGTTTTTTGTATTTATAAGATTTAGAGGCATAAAAACCATACCTCTCATTACCATAACTTTATGTACATGAAACATAAGATCAAACGAAATTATTTCTCTTCACTCTAAATATTTTGGGACAACTTTAATCCTCTTCCTGAGCAAGGATAGTCAATTAACTTTATTATTACTTAATTTTTTTTAATTTCCCGAATATTTTTATAACGTTATAAATTTCTTTAAATGTTCATGTTAACATATGAAATTAAAATTACTTTCAAGAAATATAAGTTTCAAAACGGCTCACAGATGACACGGTACATAAAATATTATTTATATGGAATTTACTGTGTTAAATTATGCATTTCAAATATATTTAAGAAGTCTATTATTTAACCTAAATTACAATTTTTCTACAATTGACTGTGTTCTCACGTTAAAGCTTGTTATTTAAAATTAGTCAATCCTCCATTTTAAGAATTTGTTGATCATTAACTAAGTTGAATATAGAAAATACAGTATAATCTAGTACTAATATCACAAGGATTTTGACTAACATCACTCTTTTAATGGTTTTTCTTCGGGGTTATATCCCTAAATATTAGACAACCTTAAAAGCAATAAAGTATGGTGTGTTGCGGGACTATCAGGCGTTTGAAGCAAGAATAAGACATTTTCAAAATGACTCTGCAGCCATCTTGGATTTCAAAATTTAATAACAAATAATATGTCTTTTGTTTTGCCATCAGGGACACAAAAGCGTATAAAGTTTGACTTCAAGATTTAAACAGGACAGGAATTCTGCCACAATTTTCAGTTGGGGTGGGTGGGTGGGGGTTAAGCCAAAATTGAAGGGATGTAAACTAGAGGTTTGCCCCGAAGTTCAGGGCGTGTAGTCAAGAATATGTCAGGTGACACTTCATTGAGGGAAGGGGATCTGACAGAATCCTTAGAAGTGAACACGAAACGCGGATAGACAGACCCAACATCGTTCATTTTCTATGAATAACTGGAACAGATTTTTACATGACAAAATTATTTTATCGTCTCAAATTTTCATTGGTCAATCAACATTGACGTCACAAGTAATTACAAGTATCTCCAAATTCGTACGTCACTTTTGTTCACTGTACCAAATTTGATGAAACTTCGATAATTAGACTTTTAATAAACAAACTGTTAAAAAAAAGCTTTAGTTGTTTTCTTTATTTGTAAAGAAGAACTGATGATCATCTCGCTAACGTTACTTCTAACTTCACCAGGGACTTTTTTTTATCTTCATCTACATTGGCTATGTATACATCGATGTATCAACCAACCACTTTGCTTGTTTGCTTAATTTTACTTACTATTATTACATTTGTATAAACTTGTGAGGTTTCAATCCAGTAAATCCCATTCCTTCTGATACTCATTGTTATTATTGGCCAATTGTTGTGCCAATCGCCTTCCGCTACTTAGTTGTTTTTCGGTTGATATTATAAAAAATAGAGCTATTATAGGCAAATACAGCCTTCACGAAAAGACCAACAACAATGGAGAAAGACATAACTTTCGCGATTTCGAAAAACCTACTGGTAAAGAGCACGCACTTTGAACACAAAGACATACATAAATACACATGCGAATCTCCGGACGGCAAAACTCTCAACCAGATCGATCACGTATTAGTAGATAGACGAAGACACACCAACATAATGGATGCTAGGTCGTACAGAGGAGCGGAAGGTGACACCGACCATAAATTTAGTGATCACAAAAGTAAGGGAAAAGTTATGCATCACGAACAGAGATAATCCGAGTATAAAAGCAGATTACCAACTCGAACTCTCAAATAGGTTCGAAATCCTAGGCGACTCGAGTAATAATAATGATGATATTAATAATGAAATTGATGTAAGTAAGATGTGGGAGGCAATTAGTGAAACAATTAAGAGCGCAGCGAAGGAACGTGTAGGTGAGAAGAAACAACAGAAAAACAAACCTTAGTTTGATGAAGAATGCATTAAACTTCATGAGGAACGAAAACAAGCAAGGCAACGATGGCTAAGTAATAAAAGCTAAGCAAATACCAACCACTACAGTAACGCGAAACGAAACGCCACACTAGGGTTCAGAAACAAAAAGCGAGAATATCTGACGCAGAAGATTCAGGAGATTGAGGAAAACGGGAAGACAAATAACATACGAGATCTATACAATGGGGTAAACTCGTTAAGAAAAGGTTACCAGCCGAGGTTAGGAATGATTAGAAATGAACGTGGAGATCTTCAGGCGGATCCGACTAAAATTGTCGATGTGTGGAAAAGTTATTTCGACAAACTTCTTAATGTACACAGCGGGGAACAAACAGAGGAATTTGAAATCCATACCGCAGAACTTTGGATTCCCGAACCTAGCGAGATCAAGATCTTTACCAAATGTTGGTAAAGAAATTGAAAAATTTCAAATCAACAGGAATAGACAATATTCAAGCAGAATTAATTAAAGCAGGAGGAACGGCACTAATCAAGGAACTACATAAATTGATAAATGCTATATGGAGAAAGGAGGAGCTCCCAAGGGAATGGAAAACCTCAATAATAGTTCCGATTTACAAAAAAGGTGATAAATCGGACTGTAATAATTACCGCGGAATCTCTTTACTTCCAACCTGTTACAAGGTATTAAGTAATATTCTCTTAACACGTCTAAGTGTATACGTAGATGAAATAATTGGAGACCACCAATGTGGATTTAGAAGAAATAGATCTACGTTGGTCTAGATTTTTGACCTGAGTCAAGTTTTGGAGAAGAAATGGGAATACAATGGGATGGTTCATCAGCTATTCATTGATTTTAAGAAAGCATATGAATCTTTCAAAAGGGAAAAGTTATATAGTATCTTGATATGATTTGGAATTCCGAAAAAAATGGTTTAGCTAGTGAAGATCTGTCTCAGCGACCCCATAAGCAGAGTACGGATAGGTAATAATATGTCGGATCGTTTCAAGATTCGCAACGGATTGAAACAAGGCGATGCCTTCTCACCACTACTGTTTAACTTTGCGTTAGAATATGCGATTTTGAAAATTAAAGGGGACAAAAAGGGACTATCATTGAATAGTTTAAATCAACTGTTTGTATACGCGGATGATGTAGATTTAATAGGGGACGATATAGATGCACTACAAAGCAACACCGATGTCTTAGTAGAAGCGTGCGATGAGATAGGTCTACAGATAAACATAGATAAAACAAAATACATGATAACAAGCCGAAACACAGAGAATGAAGGAAATAAAAACATAAGATTTAGAGATGAGGTCATAGAGAAAGTAAACAAATTTAAATACTTGGGAACATACGTAACAAGCAAAAATGAAGTCATGGAAAAAATAAAAAATCGCTTAGTATCGGGTAACGCATGTTTCCATTGAGTGCAAAAACTTCTAACATCGCGATTAATATCAAGGAAATTGAAATTAAAAATATATAGAACTGTTATTCTGCCGGTAATACTTTACGGTTGCGAAAGTTGGAGTACAACCCTAGCAAATGAACATAAATTACGTGTGTTTGAAAATAAGGTCTTGAACAAGATATATGGGCCGAAACGCGACGAGATGACTGTAGAGTGGAGGAGGCTACATAATGAAGAACTCCACGGACTGTACGATTCACCAGATGTTGTAAAAATAATGAAATCGCGATGATTAAGGTCATGTAGCTCGAATGGGGAAAAACGAAGATTATAATTATTCTATCCTGGTTGGAAGGCCGGATGGAAAGACACCATTGGGAAGACCAAGACGTCGTTGGGAGGACAATGTTTGAAGAGATCTTCGAGAAGTAGGTGTTCGTGATGAAAACTTTCTTGATGTTGCCCAGGATAGAATCCAATGACGAATCTTTGTTACTGCGGCGATGCACTTGCTAGTTTCTTAAGCCATATAGTTAGTTAATTATTTGTATAATCTTGATTGGCCACACGGTAATCTTTTTATAGCCAATACAAAAAAATATCTCTCATCACTTTCATCACTCTCTGTTATGATTGACTTATTGTCGCGTGAATCAACCAACGTTAGTTCTTGAGTTGGTCCACAAAAGAACCTTTTACTTATTGCTAAGTAAAGAGACAATTCCGTTTTTAATACTATTGTCATGTAACTCTGTTTCTATCGTTTTAATACAAGTCTATAAAATGTCTAGTAGTTCTTAGTTCTGTAGCTGCGAGGGGGGAGTCGTAGCGTGATCATAGGTGAGAAGATCCTTTTAATAGCCAATGCGAGGTAGGTAGTAAAAGCGCGAGTTCTCGCTGATTGCTTGTGCACTTTACACTTCACCCCGCGCGCCAGCCAAGATTCCACTCAGAGGTCTACAGAACTCGGAACTGCACAGTATATTTATGACTTAAAGGGATTTTTGACTCGGCTCAAATAGGGCATTAGTTGGACATGAAATGTCGGCCAGGAAATAATATCAAGGTACCTTCCAGACACTAGCCTGAGGTGGTCCAAGAAAAAACATTGGTAATACCGCAATTACGACGACTGACCGCTAGGGTCTATTCGAGGGCTTTCAAAATATGAGCTACGGCTACTCGGTGACAAAAGTTCTCTTCGCAGGTCTAGACAGAAGTGAAATTAAAGCAATTGCAGCTGTAATGAATAAGGTAGATCAACAGAAAAATGTCTATAGTTTACTTCTAAGAGGTTCCTGCTGAAAATCCTTTCAGCCAAGACTTTTTACCTGAATAAAATCTTTCGAAAATGATCGTTCCTTTGTTTTCTTCCCTTAATTGTTTATTGAACAATTGTCTTAAGATATTCACAGTTGGCAAGGGTAGATTTGTATCTGTAAACACTTTAAATAAAAGCTTCAGCCACCTTCCCTCCCCACAAAATAAATAGCAGACAAAGCACCCAGCTGCGTGGAAATTTCAGGTAGATTTGCTAATGAAAAGAAGCAACATTTCGGAGTGCAAGAATAATTACACAAAAATTTCTTACAAAATTTATCGATTTGTCTTCCAACTGTTGTAGTTATCGGTAAAAACATACAGAATAATAATTTCGATCGGAATACTCTTAAGAATCGAAAACGATTTTGATTGAAAAAAAAAAGTGTAGTGGCCAGTTGCACACACCGATTTAAATCCTAGTAAATAATTATAGATTGCATATTCCTGTGCTCTCCATCTTTTAGGCCATCTAGTGTTGGTCAAGCCGAACTAGGAATGAAATAATTGTAATACGCAGGAATTGTTTGTCCATTGGATTTCAAATAAACGAGAAAAGCAAGAAGTGCGAGCTGAGCATCTAATTTGTTAAAAAAAAATGAGTTTTTAATGCTCCGTACACACTTATATGATCACTTTTTAAACACTTTCCGTACTTATTTCCTTCTCAGTACGTTATAATAAATACATTTTTGTTTCGATATTCTTCAATATGTATAGCGAAGATTTACTCCGTTCTTCCTGACGAAATTGGTTTAAGTATTAGACTTTCACCGAGACGACCGCGCCCTGTTCCCGCCAACACTTTTCTTGCTTCCAAGGTTACAAAGCACGATACACGCTAACTTGTGTAAAACAGTTTTCGAAGATCACTTTATTTCTTTTAAAAAAATATAGATTAGTATCTATTTGTTAATGTAAAAGAAGTGTAATTTTTGACAGTGTATGTTTCAATGGTACAATCTAGCTTTGGAGTTTTAGTTAGACGGTTGGCGCTACTAGATTACCTTGTAGTGTGATCTCTCCCGCCCATTTTTCACCATGCTTACATCTTGAGGCTAAGATACATGTTTTGAAATAAAAAATAGTATATACAGAAAGAGGGTGGATGGATGCCCCGTGAAATTTTGGATGCTGTTCTTTAATGACACCTTGTGGAGAGAAGAAACAATATCCCGCTTGGAGTCGCCACCTTACAGACACACACACCTTTGTCTCTCAAAAGCTGATGGCTAAGAATGAATAAAGAATCAAGATAGTACCGGAGAGGAGTGGCAGTTTCTCAGTGCCGTGCCAGGACAGTTGCGTGTGTTGGTCAGCGAACGAAAAAAACAAAAAAATCTTTCAAGAACAAAATGAATGTTGTTTGTATGTGAACAAGATGGTAAAAGGGGGAGGGGACAGTTAGGAGAATGAGAATTTTAAGTGCTCATGAGAAAACAATAGCACACCCACGTTTCAATTGTATTACCTGATTTATATACAGGGTAATCATTTAAGTACTAACGATCAAAATCATGTTTGCCAAAATAGTCTTTAGGGGAAAAGAAGTGTTGCACCGTGTAACATGTAGCAACACTTACGAAAAACAATTCATTATGACCCTACCACCTACTTAAACAAACGCAAACATAAACAATACTAACTTGCAATAAAATGTAGTTGTAGAAGGAGTCTAGGGGGAGAAAGGTTACACACACAACACATGATGTAACATTTCTAGCGGCGGTGGTGGTGGGGAGCTTCTGCCGTAAATTTTATTAATTTATTCTGGTTGTTTTGTCAGTCCTTAGTTTTTTTTCACTGAGATGAGTCTTGAAAACAGGCCGACCTAGAGTGTAGCTATCAATAATGGACATATTTGTGTTCGGCAATCTTTTAATATGTATATGAAGACGGAATGTGTGTCTTCGACCTCTATTACAAATAAGAGTATAGTAAATTTCCTTTCTTCTGTCCTTAAAAAAAATATACAATTATTGTCATTACTTTTATATAAATAGTACAGATTACTAGAACTTCTGTACTGGGGTGTATGGGAGCTGCGCAGAAAAAAAATGGACAAAGTAATTTTAACCAAATGTGGTGAATTAATATAGTTTTTTTTTAAATATATATCAACAACCTGGTATAGATTCCTGGAACAGAAGCAGTATAGAGGTAACAGTGACCAAATGATTTGTTTGAACAGTAATAATTCACATTACTAACAAAATGTTTTCCCTCTACTAAATGTTTGGTTTCCCCCTACCAAGTACTGACTCTAAAGAATGGTTCTAGCTACACTGCTTGTTCAGTAAGCAAGCATATTAAGAAAGTGAACCCTAAACAGTTTATATGACAGACTTTAAAAATTTCGGAGGTGGGATGAAAGTAATAAAATTAAGTTATAATTTAATTTACTACCCAAAAGGTATATGAGTCGCCGTGGCTCAGGCGTTGGCGTGTCTGACGGCTAGGGTTTAAATCCCGGCCAGAACACTGGGTCCTTTTATAGGCAGTGTTCACATTCGTTCTGACTAATTTTAGGTAATCTTGACTAATTTTTTAACAATTTTTTTTTAGTGTTGATTACTAGGATGACCCAATTTTTTTTTTCAGATATTGGGGTTCGAGTTGTCATCAAAAGTTGTGCATTGGTACCAAATAAAGCCATGTCAAATATGACTGTCCTAAAACAATATTTAACCGGGCCCCTGAACCACTAAAAGGCTCAACTGTTTTCTGCAAAACAAGGAATAAAAATATGATACAAATTTCCAAATTTTGGGGTCGAGTAGTAATGAAAAGTTGTGCATTGGTACGAAATTTAGCCAGGCCAAATGTGGCCGTTCTTGGCCGTCAAGCGCTTTTGGCTGTTTTCAACGTAAAATTTTCGCGGCGCGGATAGATATTTTTTGATCTGCTGTGTTTCGGCGTACAAACATAACATAATATTCTACAACTTTTGCACGCTACTAATACTATTTTTTTTTCTTTTTTTTAAAAAAAAAGGAAAACGGCCCTTTTCCAAATTATCATTTTCTCGGGGCCTCGGTGCCCGGCTAAATATTTTTTGATCCGGCTGTGTTTGAGGCGAGCAAACATACCATTACATTCAATAACTTTTGCAGGATACTCAAACACAACTTTTTAACATTTTTTTGGAGTGGTGCGGGTGGGGGTCTGGTGATTCGTTGCACAACCTAGCGGAAAATTCTATAACTATTCCACTATTTGGAGGGTACTACTTAGAAATCTTCTACTGTATGGCTTGCCGCGAAATTAAAAACATTGAGAACCACTAGTCTAAACAGTATTTCTGATAAACCTGTCCGAATTTAGGTACTTTGTACATCTCGAGGGGGTGGGTATCAAAGTAGCTTCCGTATGTATTTACTTTCTTCAGAATTTCTAGCAAAATATTTTTGTGTTATGGTGGTACCCGGGTCATTCCTAAAAATAAAAAAAAAGCACTTGGCCTATATAGTTCATCATCGGCGCAGTAACAAAACGTTCGCCATTGGATTCTATCCTGGGCAGTATCAAGCCAGTTTTCATAACTAACACCTACTTCTCGAAGATCTCTTCTAATATTGTCCTCCCAATGACGTCTCTGTCTTCCTAATGGTCTCCTTCCATCCGGCCTTCCAACCAGGATAGAATATAATCTTCGTTTCCCCCCATCCGAGGTACATGGCCTGCCCACCTTAGTCGTCGCGATTTCATTATTTTTACAATATCTGGTGAATCGTACAGTCCGTAGAGTTCTTCATTATGGAGTCTCCTCCACTCTCCAATCATCTCGTCCCGTTCGGCCCGTATATATTTTTCAAAATCTTATTTTCAAACACACGTAATTTATACTAACAACAAAACATAGTTGCACGTCTTGCAATTAAGATCAAAAACACTGAACTGCTGAACAAGACTATATTATTTACTTTCTCTATGAACTCATCCCTAAATCTTATGTTTTTATTTCCTTCATTCCCTGTGTTTCGGCTTGTTATCATGTATTTTGTTTTATCTATGTTTACTTGTAGACCTATCTCATAGCACGCTTCTACTAAGACATCGGTGTTGCTTTGTAGTGCATCTATGTCGTCCCCTATTAAATCTACATCATCCGCGTATACGAACAGTTGATTCAGATAATTCAATGATAGTTCCTTTTTGCCTCCTTTAATTTTTAAAATCACATATTCTAAGGCAAAGTTAAACAGTAGTGGTGACAAAGCATCGTTTTGGCATCACTACCTCACGGAATCGTACCCGGGACCGGATAAATAAATATATATATATATTTAACATATATGAGGAATCGAATCCAGAGGCCAAAGGATACAAATGTCATTGACGAATAAAAAATATTTTGAAGTAATGACACAAAAGTGTCATATTTTGTACAAAGAAAGCTTTGTCCTTACAGTCAGTGGTCGAAGTGAGGCGGTATGCACCGGTATGACATACCGGCTCTGGTTTTCGAGAACAAAAACATACCGTTATAGCTCAGTGGTAGAGCGTTGGCGTTGTTTTCGGGAGGTCGTGGGTTCGATCCCAGAGGCCGATCATCCTGACTGAGATTTTCCCAGGATTTTTCCTCAGTCACACCGGGCAAATGCCGGGATGTAACCTTCAACATAAGTCCTGGCCGACACCTTCCCGAATCCTTCCCCCCCCGTTATCTCGTCCTGAGCCTTAGATGCCTAAAGCTCATAAATAAAATTCAATTTCAAATAAAACATACCGTTTCTGAAACACACGGTATGCATGTTGTTATATATAATATTACGAAGTGTCGAGGCAAATATTAGGAAAACATACCATCTTTGTTTCTCTCGCACATCGAACACTGCTTTTAGGGTTGCCCACGAGACAGAAAGCTTCAATCTCGTCTCGAAAAGATGTATCTTATATATTAAGAGAGTGATGTCTATACATTTTCCATAGACATTTCTCTGTCTCGTCTCGTCTCGTGGGTAACACTAGACCTTAATGTGTCCATGTATAAAATACAATGTAGCAATTTTGAGTCACACACATTTCGGGATATACACAAAAGGTTAGCTCGATTTTTTTTTTTTTTAAATCGTTAATTCCACTTGCATCACTTGGCTTCTGGAGTTGATATTATAAAGATTTGCTGAAATACGTACATTTAAAAAAAATATACAAACATGTACATGATGGACAATGACCATATTGAAGATATTGGCTGTAATGTTTCCAGCGTCTCCTAACATTTTTCTCCCCTTTTTATGTTTTCTTTTTCTTTGATTGATTCCTATTGGAACATCATTCTTGTCTACAATATCACGTGATCACATGGAAGAAGAATCAGCAACGTCAATGCCTGATTTCCAAACAGGATTTATAGGAGTGTGACCTTGTCTGTTGTTCCTTCAGGCTGCATCACAATCCTTTTTCTTTAGTACACCGTGTATCGCCCCCAGAAAATGTACAAAATCCTACGCACTTGTTCCATTCTGTGCTAGTCGGTGGTTTCTGTTTCCTCATATAGTAAGTATTCCATTGCTCGTAGACATGCCTAGAATAATGTCAAATGTATAAAGAATGTTTTACTCTAATAAACTCTTCCTTTCATTGGAAGTATTCATTCAAGGTGTGTTTCACAACCCCACAAACAATTTCTGATTTCTCAACAGATGTTACTTCTGTTCGTGTTTTATTTTATATTTTTGTCCGTTTACTTTGTATACCTAAAACTTTCACAATAATGATTTTATCATTTATATTTCTTAGGTATGAATGTTACCTGTTTTACCTTAGTTCTTTTCTGTTATTTATTTATTAATGTTTTACAAGTATTCCTTTCATGCCAATTTTATTTATTTATTTATTTTTGAATTCTGAAGGCACATATGTGTGACATTTTTAAGTAAGATCTTAAAAGAAAATCACCACATTCTGTATTTTGATGTAAATGGATATGCCCTTAATAGATCTTAAATGAATAGATCACATGCATCTGACTGGAAGTGTCACCTAAACTTTAACCTTTACAGGATAAGAATTTTATTTATTGATAACAATGGAAATCCAGAAGCGGTAGTACCATGATGTTGATATCATCAAACTCGTCGTATCAATCCCAACAGTATCAGTGTACGTCGTGACGTGTTTTTAAGTTCATAAGCGGTACAGCCATGTTCTTTGTGAGGTTGAATTCGTCTCAACCCCCAAGAACGATGCAAATATAGGAACATTTCTGAAGATACAGTTGTTTAAAGCTTCCTTTTCTTTCTGATTTTATATACAATGTATACATAAATCGGTAACACTTTCATAAATCGGTATATATATATATATATATATATATATATATATATATATATATGGCCGGGAAACCGGGACAGGACCGGAAAACCGGGACTGTCGCCCCAAAAGGCTTCTGCCACTAACTGGGAGGAGACCCCTTAATTACTCTTGCTGAGACTTAAGGGAACCGACCGGGGTAGACGCCTAATGTCCAATCCATACGTTCACGTCGTGGGGCCTGTTAGTACCCAAGCAACTGCTTGGCGAACGAACATGGATGGGCTGCTCACCAACCCGCATTAGCTGACAGCGTGGTGAGTCAAATGTCAGCACCCCTCCTTTCTTTACATATGATGGTACAAGCAAGGAAACAGCCTCGGAGGCCCTCATTACCCGGAGGACGGAATGCAGCTGGCAACGGCAGCGGTCAGTCCTGCAGGAAGTCAGAGGGTCAAAATGCCCGGGTTTGGACTGTAGACTGCCAGGACACCGACACGGCAACTCGAACGGACCTATACGTTGCGACCCTCAACTGTAAGTCACTTGCAGGAGAGGACAAATTAGAAGAACTGCAGAATGAACTTAAGAGGATTAAGTGGGACATCATAGGACTATCAGAAGTGTGGAGGAAGAATGAAGAACAGTTGGAACTACCGTCAGGGCACACGTTCTACTACAAAGGAACAGAAACTGGAAAAGCGACAGGCGTTGGCTTTATAATTAATAAAGACCTGAAGTCACGAATCACAGAAATTGAAGGAATTTCAGATAGAATCGCACGGGTAGTAATAAAAATTAACAAGAGATACAGTATGGAAATTATACAAGTGTACGCTCCAACAATCTCGCACCCGGAGGAGGAAGTCGAAGACCTATACGAGGAGATTCAGAAGATTTTGGATAGTAGCAAATCGCATTACAAAATTGTAATGGGAGACTTCAATGCGAAAGTAGGAACCAAGCAGAGCAGTGACACGAAAGTGGGAAACTTTGGATTTGGCAAAAGAAACAAGAGAGGAGAGAAGTTAGTGGAATTCTCAGAAGCCAACAGACTGTTCATTTCCAATACATTTTTCAAGAAACCGCCCCAGAGGAAGTGGACTTGGAAAGGCCCAAATGGGACCAAAAACGAAATAGACTACGTTCTATCGAATAACAGGGCAATTGTGCAAGACGTGTCTGTTCTAAACAGTTTCAAAATCTCGAGTGATCATAGGATGGTAAGATGTAAGCTGAAACTAAATACTAAACTAGAGAGAAAGAAGCTTATCAGAGGAAAACCGTCAGTTTTAGATCTGGAAAATCTTGGAAAACACAGACAGACATTCGAGATAGAACTAAGCAACAGATTCAGCGCCTTGGAAGAGTTAGAGGATGAAGAAGACATCGATAGCAGAAATAAAATACTGACTGAGATAATAAGAAAAACAGCCAAGGAGATAGCAGGTACCAGAAAGAAAAAAGAGAGCAAAATCTCAGAAGAAACTAAGCTCTTGATGAAGAAAAGAAGGGAAATGAAAGAAGAGGAAAATTGCATAAAGAGGATTGAGTACATAGAACTAAATAAAACCGTAAGAAAGAAAATAAGAGAGGATGTACGAAGATATAACGAAAATCTTGTTA
>JAGDQP010009820.1:0-57708 GCA_022664845.1 Lepisma saccharinum | reverse complement strand
TTTTTTTTTTTTTTTCATTAGCGTACAGAAAAAGTACAGCATATAGTAGCATCACCGTTTGCAGATCCTATTAGTTTGTTTACTAAGGAGCCGTGGTGGTGTAATGGACAGTATACCCATGAGAACCGAAAAAGTCGCGTTCGACTTCCGGTCACGGCGGCTGTTAATTTTCTTTGTTAATTTTAACACCTATCATACAAGGTAATAACATTAATTAATCGTTCGGTATGGCTTGACGAGTAATGTTGTTGTTACCCAGAAAGAAAAAAATGCGAACTTTCCAGTTGAAAGCTCGTAACAAGTAAACGGTCAATTATTTATCTTTGTTTACTTATTACAAGGTTTCAACCGGAAAGTCCCCCAATTTTTGCCTTTCAATAATTAGACACAACTACTTTAGGTGACAAAAATTAGATACGAGGAATCAATGTTTCACCCTCGAATTGTATCATCTTCGAGCGGTAGATTCGAACGTCGTTCATTTTATGAATTGAACACCCAAATAATTTAATTTAAGAAGCCATATCCAATAACAGAAGCTGTACTAAACTGTTGTCAGCTATATACTGATCACTAGACGTACTTAAATTGTGACAAGCATTAATAATTTATATATCTCAAGATGATATAACTAGGCCGCTTTTCCATGTACGCCTTAGCCGCGTTGTTTGCTTATGATTTGGCTCAGTAGCCAATACAAGTGCGTGTTCGCCTGTTTCTATTGGCTATTCAACCAACCCGAAAGCGAAGCTTGCGTCTAGCGTGTACATAAAAAGACTGCCTGATTGTCGGACTCCATTTGTGAATGTACACCAGAATACATTTACGGTCACTTTTCCACTCACGATAAGTACACAAACCAATATATTACATTAAAAAATGTGAAAGAGAAAGCGTAAACAACTATTGCCGCTTTGTCAATAATATTTCTTGGCCCAACTAATGTTCCTCCTTCACCCATTTTAGCTCCCAAGTTAGACGTTTTCCGTTTGAACGTTGTTTCACTAAACAGTCTCAGTGGAATTTCATTATCTTTCCATGAGATGGCACTGAAATCAGTTGTTTCTCCAGGCACCACTTGAGGCGATTTCTTTCCCTTCTGTAAATGATACAGAGAAATTAGTCTTAACAGTACTTGGTCTAAAGCTATGTGTAAGAGTTATTTTCTGTTGCCGTGTAATTTTAAAACGTTAATAAGCACATTAATTTGGCAGTTAATTGCAGAAGAACGATTTGAAACTTTAAAATATATAACAAGATGATTATCATAGTTACGCAGCAATACTCAAGGGAAAATTCTGAAATATATTCACGATTTTTTGTAAACACATAATTAGGCATAAGGTAGTATGTATGTCGTATGTTTACAGTTAGTTTTGTCTCCAACTTACATTAGGAATGTAACCATACAATAAACTCATATTCTAACTTAGTTTTAACTCAATTGCGTAATAAATTAACGTAATATAATAAGTAGGCTACATTATTTAATGTCCTACTGTTTTGTATAACATCGTTAAATATATTGTGTAAATGATGTTTAAATGATATCTTGCAATGAAAAGTAACACCGAAATTATTACATAAACAATTTCTTGGTACTGTTCTTTCTATAGATATCTGAAAATTTTAGTAAACTATCTCTGATCATTAATATATTAGACCAATTAATACATGTGCTATAGATACAAAATTATACTTAATTCCCGATGTCCAGCTGGTAACGTCGCGGACTTCAGATCAAGAAATATCAATCACTTACATTAAAATCGTTTGTTTGAATTGATATTAAGTAACTAAACGAACTGGAGACCTTATACCCCAGTAGCACACCTACGTGTTTTCAGCGTTGATTTTAGGTTTATCTCGTTGATTAACCGTTATCGGTTGAAACAAAAAACGTTTATTTTTAAATCATATTTCAACAAAGACGTCATTGCGTTGATAACACGTTAAAACAACGTATATTCAATATGTTATTTTTAACTATGGTATCGATTTTTTTCTTAATGCGTTTCTTACTAATGTTATGTCAAAAAATTATAATTAAAACTAATTGAATGATACAAATTAATTTAGATGTTCTCATGAGTATGTTGAAAACAGATTGAATTTAAACCATATTTCAACGAAGTTATAATTTTGTTGATGCGACGTTAATGTGACGTACTTTCAACTATCATTCATACTATGTCCTAGATTTCGTTTCACATTGTATTTCTAATTTAATTGCTTGAAAATAACTATATTTTTCAAGTTTTCATTTGCATGTTGAAAATAGGTTGAATTTTAAACTATTTTTCAACAAACATTTAATTTCAACGACACAGTAAAAGAGTGGTGCCCTCTCCAGGTGGATCGTTGGATAAGTGGTCAACACCTCGAGCTACCAACGAGAAGTGCAGAACGTTCCTGTGTTCGAACCCCACAGCAGCCGCTCGGATTATTTACTGTTGGAAAATTAACACTGTAAGTCGTGATAAAAGCAACAGATAAAATGAAACTAAATGTGTGTATACCTATAGACAGCATTCGTGCGCTGTTTTGGACAATTAAATCCGTTTCTTCAACGTTTCTTCTCAATCATTATTCAACGTCGAATAAAGCGTTGAAAAGACGGACATTTCGGTGCATTTAGAACGTTGGTATAACGTTTCGGTATTAACGTTTAATCCACGTATTTTCAACGTTTGTGTGCTACTGGGGTAAGAACGGGTTGGTAAAGAGCGCTCCGAATCACTCCGTTGAATGTACCTTGGTGGGACTTGAACTCGTGGCCACTCGCACATAAAGCGAGCTTGTTAATCCCTTGGCCATCCCGGAGTATAAAATGTCTTGTAACCGGCATCCAAATAAGAAGTAATACAAATATAATGGTACTTTTTAAAAGTATAAGTTGAAACTGCAAATTTATCATCTTAAGAAATATTATCGTCTGGATATCCTTAATGTTCACGGATATAATGTTCGGATATCAGGCTTTTCCGATGTCCCGTTAGCAACTTCCCCCCCTCCCCCCACCTTTTTGTATTTCTCCGAACTACCTTTCTTTCATTCGCGTGTGCAATAAAAAAAAACGAACCTGACTTACCTAACCTACACGTGCCTAATTTTATTAAATTTCGTAATGCGTATATAAATAAAAAAAGAACATTTTTATTTAAAAAAAATTAAATATAACCACGCCAGGATCCGATCTCAGGACCTCAGGATCAGCTTTTTGATACGTTAACCATTAAACTAAGCTAACAACACTCGGCATAGAACTTGGTCTCCTTAATCGTCAATATAACTGACCTATCTCGAATGGCAAATCACATATAATACAAAAAATCCCTTTCGGTAGGCCTACAGGCTGAGGTAGATTTCGAAGTTTCGCTGGGAGCCGGGGCTCGCCCCCCAACTTCAGTGCTTTTGAGAGGATGCGCCTCCTTTATCTTAACCAAAATCTACGTGCAGCACTACACCACCACGGAGTACATCTTCACCCTCCCCCGGTTGGCTGCGCCCCCAAAGGGAAGATTTGCCCCATTTATTGTAACCTACTCTTGGTCATACACATTCAAAGAAAATTTCGTTTCTCTACCTTCAATGATTTGGAAATTGGGTTTTTGGGGCGGCTATTTTGGATCCAAGTTGACGACTTTTTGACAGTTTTCTTATTTTGTCGTGACCTACTTGTGATAGTACAACTTCAAGTAAAATTTCATTTATCCAGCTCAAACGGTGTGGAAAATGAATTTTTAGGTCCGCCATTTTGGATCCAAGATGGCGTCTTTGAACTCATTAGGTAACATTTTCATAATCAAAAAGTGATGTTGTACCTTTATGCCAAATTTGATTTCAATAGCCTCAGCGGTTTAGGCTGTGTATTCTATACAACAATGGGTTCGGCGGCCATTTTGGATCCAAGATGGCAACCGATTTTGCTCATTAACGAACTTAACCGAGCTATTAAGCCTAGAAACAGCATATAAAAATTTGGTTCAAATATCTTCAAAATTATGGCCGCTAGCGTGTTAATATATATATATATATATATATATATATATATATATACACTTCTTTCATATCGTACCGATCTCAATAGGTATATTTTCTTCGAAATCTACCTAAAAAAAGGTAGGTGGGAAAAAATATTGTGTCCCGTTATGCTACTGAGGTTAATCGTTTAGCTTCGATAAGCCGATCAAAGCCAATTCTACAGTTGACATAATAAAAATACAAACAGGTAAATTTACAAAAAATAAAAAATAAAAATCAACTACCCGACAGAATCACGTATCCAGAACCAGCTTAATTGCACTGTTATTGTTTATAATATATTCGATTATTATTTATTTATTTTGGTAAACAAACTAAATACTAACCTTTTTGTTCCAAAATTTGAAACGAAATATATTTTCATGAAAAGGACTCTCATTGTCCCAGCTGTAAGCAATCACGAACTCAACCAAACTGAGGAACACAAAAACCTGTAAAGAAAAAAAAATGAATATATGTTTTTAAGAATAAAAAAGTGCATTTATTTTACATCCGGAAAATAAAGAAATGATAATTTGATCGAATCACTATAATAACTTAGAAAACTGGCTTTATGAAAAAAACTTGTTTATATAAATATATACGGGTAAATAAGTTTACAACATACTATTAACCAGTTCTAAAGTTGGAAAAATATTTAAGTCTGAACTGTGCAATTATAAACCCATAAACTTATTTTTGTAAAAGCATTTTTACTTAATTTTACAATAACTAAAAGGATAACTAATATACCTTTTAATATGAAGGATATCATTCAAGGGCGTGGTAACAATGACTAAAATACGCGTAACGAATAGTAATCAAAAACTTAAGAATGGTCGCTGGAGGTTATTACGTATTATTTAAAAGGCAAGTTGTTAATATAAATCATGATGGTACTAAGAGTTCAGATAAACATTATATATTTCGAAAACACTTTTGAGATGATTGTGCCTGTACATTCGTAAATTTATACCGGTCCTTTTAATTGTACAGGTACTCCGTTCCGGCGTGTTCGGACCCACGCTCAGCACTACCATTAACAACAAGAAAAATAATAATAACAAATGTTGTACTGGATGTCATGGAAATACATATCTACTAAGTGATGCTATTGGATTTATAAGGCCGGCTTTTCATGTACGCGCTTACGATTTCTATTAATAGCCAATTGTGTTCCCATTAGTTACTCAGCAAAATTGCTAACAAAGCACGCGACTATAGCGTACATGAAAAGCCGGCCTAAGCAAGGAGAAAACGCTTCTTTACAAATTAACTTGGTTGGACCCATTACGATTAGGAAGAGTTAAGACGCATTTTCATGTATGCATTAGGCGCTTGCTTCGTTTGCGATTTCGTCTTGGCCAATGAAAGCAACTTCTATCACGTTCTAGGAAATAATCCCAGAATTTACGTCAACACAGGGAGTGAGTGATAAGGGCAAAGCCTAACTTGACCACTAACACACCCACACTCGCTTACATTTTCTTGGCACTGAATGTCCGAGAGGGATGTATACAATGTTGAAAATGCAAACAGAAGCAAAAGCGAGCATTTACTCCCAAGTAGTAACAAGGAAAGCAATTCTGTTGTGGAAAGAGAAAAAAAAATAGGGAAAACTGACCTGAGAAGGAATCGAACACTGGCCTTCAGGGCAGTAATCCAATGATCTATCGACTACACTAGCGAACAGCTACAAGCAAACGTTTTGGAAATATCCTTTAAAGACACGTGTTGTAATTGAAAACATTACTCATAGATGGTAGTGTGACTGTTGAAATAGTTCGGATAATATTTACTCTGGCGAGACAGTTCTATAGAAACATACGATAGGATATCAATGACAGACGCTAGACCAAATGGCAATCGAAGTTCAAGTACATGAAAAGCTTCCCTTTACACTTCTGGCTCGCCTATAAAAGTTTGGATTACCCCACTTAAATTTCTCTCCTGGAATAAAACCCAGAATCGGTTTGATTTGACGTATATTGCTAAGAATCTGTTGTTACAGAGAAATACAAACAAATTAGTGTCTCTAAAGGGAACGCTAAAAACGGTTCCTGGAACGTAACCAAGACATGCAATAATTTCAGAACTAAATGCAGCAAACTATATAACGGTATCATTACAGGTAAGAGATAACGTCTACAAATATCGACATGGGATCTATATCTGAATTACGAACGGGATTCGAAGCCATATCCAAAGAATATGTATTTGAATGAATTTTGTTGTTCTGTATTAATTACTATACAGGGTGTCCGGAAAGTCCTCCGCCAAACTCAAAGCACCCATTGTCGTGGGGCTGAGGAGCAATTTAAGATAGGGAACCCGTGTCCGGAACCCAACTGTTGCACCTCTGCAAGCAATTGAAATTTCGAAGAAAGGTGGCAACGACGCGCAATTATAGAAGGAATGGATGCGTCATCTAGACCTGTGTGTGGTTCCAGCACTACGGATGCCACTCAGTCCCTGGATGTCATGTTTCCGGACAGACGAATTGAGCTGGCCTCCTCGTTCCCCTGACTTTACCCCAATCGATTTCATCTTGTGGGGCTACAAAAAGGAACTAGTGTATGATGGGACAGAACTCGAAAATGACGAAGAATTGGTGACCAGAATAGCAGTCGCAGCCGGAATAATTAGAGACAACACAGTCAATTTGTTTGGACAAGTGCGCGCGTCGCTTATTAACCGTTTGCGCCTTTGTTTGCGAGATGATATCCAGGGAGGTACTTTTGAGCAATACCTGTAAATGATACAGTAGGTAACTGTTTTGGAAAAATGAGATAAAATAAGCGCAAATACCAACATTTTGTTAAGTTCAGTGCCAATTTCTGTTTCTTTTATTTTCCCTGTCGTTTGATGTATCAACTTTGTAGTACAGGCGTACAAATGTGTATAAAGTCTACAATTACATTGTACACAAATGTTTGTTCCTAATAAAATTAGTTTGGTTTTGTGGTATCCGTAGTGCTGGAACCACGCACAGGTCCAGACGCCACACCCATTGCCTCTAATTGTGCGTCGTTGCCACCTTTCCTCGAAATTTCAATTGCTCGCAGAGGCGTAACGGTTGGGTTCCGGACACGGGTTCCCTATCTTAAATTGCTCCTCAGCCCCACGACACTGGGTGCTTTCAGTTTGGTGCAGGACTTTCCGGACACCCTGTAGTTGCTGAGTGGGAATATCATTACAACAGGGAAACATTTGTTTCTGTTTGAATCCTTCTCAGCTGCATTTTTTCGCAAATTTTACTCAAAATTCCTTGGATATGACTGCGATTTAATTTGCAGAAAATTTGGTTGTGATGATGCCATTTCTTTAAAGAATTTTTCTTCAATTGCATTTGCCTTTTCTTTCTTCAAATAGAAGTGATGATGATGCGTTTTCTGCCCAAACGTAGGTCTAAGACTCGAAAGGCCCTGAACAAGGTGAACCGATGGTGGTTTGTCTTCCATCATATGAAAATGGTGTCCTAAGATTGACCTATAGTTTAAAAAGGGCTCCGAACTACATAAGTTCTCACCAGGCGTCGAACGCAGGAACCCCTTGATTACAAGGTAGCCACCGCTAGCACTTACCCACCACAGACATGTTTAAATAAGATCATCGTTTATATCTAAATATTTTCCAGCCCATTCTTGGGAAATTGGTTCACATTCAATTGGAAATATTGATGCACTCACATTCACGCGAGCGCTGTAATGGGTAAAGTCGCTGTCTAGAAAGCAGTACTATTTACCGCTTATCCTGTCTTACACTTTCTTCACAATTTCATGGCACGAATACCGGAATAGTACCGAGAATAAAGGAGCTAGTTATTTTATTGCCCATTCATTTCACCGGAGCCTGTGCTTATTGAGGATTTACATCCTGCAATCTTGAGATGAACAATATCTAACTGACTTTTTGAAAAGAATAAATTTAACATATATCCCCTCATATCGCTAAGTTTTATCATGCAATACGACATCGGTATCTAAAGCAAATATATTTATATATACATTAGATTTTTACGGAAAGAAATGGAAGGTTTTTCTGAGATAAATTTTTCAAATAATGCTATAAAAAGTAAAATATTTTCTCTTGAGGAAAGGGCGTGCGCCCCCATCCGGTTCCGCCACTGTGTCGACTTAGCAAATTACAATAGAAACTGTGTCCATAGATTGTATTTCAGCAAAGATTGTGATTCAGAGGAAGACAGGTAGTTCGGAGCCCACTTTAAAATGTAGGTCCCGATTGAAGGCAATGGAAAACTACCATCCGTTCACTTAGCCCAGGGATCTTCGGGTCATAGACTTCCCACACTCAACATCACCATCATCACTTGGCGTGTATTAAAAGTTCCCTGTAAATTGCATTCTTCAGTCATACACAACCAAATTAATTTTTAAAGTTGACTATTTCTTGATTAATAAATATATTTTTATTTATAATTACTTACCATACACACAAACATCCAAATGTCAACAGCCTTTAAGTATGAAACTGGTGGCAAAGACTGTTGAATCGATACAAATTGAGTGGACAGTGTAAGAAGGGTGGTAATACCAAGAGCTACTCTGCCTGGAACTGCTGCAGTATCAATCCAAAAGGACAACCAGGCGATGGAAACGAGAATCATTGAAGGGAAATATATCTTCCACAAGTAGAATGTGTATCTCCTCTTGAAATGGATTGTGAAACCAACACAAGCATACATGTCTGAAATATGAAAAATTTAAAAAAAAAAGTTTGTTTAACGTCGGAAATAGCTTTTTTTTTAGTTTAGTTTAAATTGGATTGGAATATATATATATATAGGTAGTATATACTGTATCAGCCAGTAGTCCTACTTATGCAATTTGTTTGTGTAACGTGTGCAATCAAGAAGCTCTGAGCTGGAATTCTCGAGTTGAAATTCCGCTTGGGACGGGCCTTATCCGGACTACACTTTTCAGCATTTTTTCGTAGTAGTTATTTACAGACAAACCAAACCCATTTATTTCCCTGACTGCAAAAGTTGTTATTCAAAGTTTCACACATTACATAACCTTAGGCTTCCGATGCATTTAGACAAAAAATAATAATAATTAAAGTACTTTGCAACTTTTCATTCTTCAGTTTGCATTTCAAGAGAACTGTATCAGGAGCGCTAACCTCCCGCCACAATCTTTATGTATACAGTAGTTTGGTTGTTACCTTTCGGTGTCAAAGTTTGATTATTGTCTTGTATAATAATATTCCTTGCACAAAATGGTAGAAAGTGACTTAATGAGAACAGGAGTTTATGGTGGAAAGTTAGCGTTCTTGAGACAGTCCTCCGGAAATGTAAAATGAAGAGTGAAAAATTGCAAATTACTTTCGTGAAACATTCCTCAGGTTAAATGTTTGCTCGGGCGTCTATCTTTCGACAGTACCCAATCACTCTAGTATCGTACATCGAGCTCTACATAACGATACTGGAGTGACAGCTTAGCGTCGAAAGATAGATACCAGAGCAAATATTTAAACTAGTTTGTCCACTTCCAGTCTAATCCAATGTGGATCAAATTTTCAGTTCTAACACAGTTTTATACGCTTTTTATCGCCATGTGGACAGCTTTTTTATTTGTTTTAATTCCTGAATTATTTGTATAATAGTATACCGTACTCCTGGGGGAGTTGTTGGACTCCCACTAGGTGCCTCCCCAGGTGGCGGATAGGGGAATGCCTATTAGATATGATGGGAACCGGATTGACGGGGAGGACCAAAAGCAACACCGCTGCCTTGAGGTTTAGTAGAGGGATCTACGAAGGCTAAAGGAAGATAACCCCGACAGAAAACTCCAGGTCCTTCAGGTTAGGGGTTGAGCGTAGGACCAACAACCCTATCTCGTAAAAACAAGAAGTTCAGAAACCGATACAGAAGCCTCGAAGGACGGAAAGACAGATGACGGAAAGGACAAGAAGGAGGATCGAGAGATGGTACTTGTAACTTGGAATATACGTACACTACTAACATCAGGGAAGATGCAACAAATAGGAGAATAAATATTCAGAAATGGTGTTGATATTGCAGCAGTTCAAGAGATACGGTGACAAGGAAAAGGAAAAATAAAGAAACCCGAATATAATTTATTTTACAGCGGATCGGAAGAGAGGATAGGAGTGCACGGAACCGGATTCTCCGTGACTAAAAAGATGACAGATAGAATACTACAATTTGAGCCCATAGATGAAAGAATATGCAAAATAAGATTAAAAGGAAAGTTCAGAAATGTCACAATTATAAACGTATATACACCAACAGAGGACAAAGAACAAGCAGTGAAAGAAGAGTTTTACGAGAAGTTAGAGAAGACATACAACACCATACCAACACCATACCAAGACATGACAAGGTACTAATAGCAGGTGACTGTAACGCAAAAATTGGAACGGAGGAATGTATGGAAAAGATAGCAGGAAGATATAAGCTACATCAAGAGAGCAATGAGAATGGATTAATACTAGGACACTTTGCAGAGAGGAACAACATGGTAATCAGAAGCACACCATTCCCTCACAAGAGGATCCATCTCGGAACAAAGAAGTCGCCAGACGACAATACAGTAAATCAGATAGACCATATACTAGTAAGCAAAAGACATTACACTTCAGTAGTAGACTCAAGGAGTTATAGAGGACCGAATGGAGACAGTGATCATTACATGGTGAAAGCGAAGATTAGAGACAAATTAAGAAGGTACAACAAGTAAAAGGGTAAAGGAGACGTAAGTGGAATTTAGAGAAATTCAAAAATGAAGAGATCGAGAGGAGATACAGAGAGAGAGAATGGACGAAATACTGGAACAGCAAGAAAGAAAACTAATACCAACAGCAACAAATAACATAGATAACGAGTGGGGAAAAATAGAAAAGATCATAAGAACAACAGCAGAAGAAGTAATAGGAAAGATGCAGAAGAGAAACTACAATGATTGGTTTGATGATGAATGCCGCAAAACAATAAAGGAAAAGAATGAAGCAAGGCTAAAGGCAATAGAAAGGGATACAAGAGGGAATTGGGAAAGGTACAGAGAGCTAAGGAGAGAAGCGAACAGAATATGCAGGGAAAAGAAGAAAGACAAAATGGCACAAGAGGTAGAAGAAATAGAGAATTTAAGCAAGAAGAATGAAACGAGACGACTTTACGCAGCAATAAACAAAATGAAAAAAGGATATCAACCAAAAGCAAATGGATGCAAAGATAGGAACGGAGTGTTGATGGGAAACGAAGAAGGTGTAACGAAGAGATGGACAGAATATTTTAAGGAGCAACTGCAGGGAGAAGAAGAATCGATAACCAAGGAACAAGAACAATCTCATGAAATACAAACAAATACAGACTCAGACATCGAAGAGAGAGGAGACATAATAGATGAACCAAGCAAGAAAGAGATGACAGAAGCAGTAAAAAGCCTAAAAAAATATAGATCATCAGGAGAGTACGAGATCACAGGAGAGATGATAAAGTATGCGAGTGGAAGATGCACAGAGGAAATATATAAATTAGTCAAAGGGATATGGGAAGAAGAAAAATCCCAACAAAATGGAATACGAGAATCATATGTCCTTTATATAAAAAAGAAGATAGAACAGACTTCAACAATTACAGAGGAATAACACTGTTAAACACCGTATATAAAGTTCTAACAAATATACTGCAGAGGAGAATAGAACAAATAACAGAACAAGAAATAGGAGAATACCAGTGCGGTTTTCGGAAAGGAAGAAGCACAACAGACCAACTATTCGCAATTCAACAGACGATAGAGGAAAGCTATGAGCATGGAACAGAATTGCATAAAATTATACTATTCATAGACTACAGGAAAGCATTTGACAGTGTAAACAGAAGGAAACTAATGACCTGCCTAGAGCAAATAGGACAACCAAAGAAACTAAGAAATCTAGTAGTAATGACAATCAATGAAACACGTGCCAAAGTGCAGATAGAAAATCAAACAGGACAAGAATTCTAATACAACTGCTGTGCCAAACAAGGAGATGCCCTATCTACAATATTATTTAACATTGTCCTCCATAGAGCAATAAAGGAAATAGATAAATGAGGAATCATATTTGCAAGAATAAATCAAATATTTGCACATGCAGATGATTTGACAATCATAGCCAGGACCGAAAACGAACTGAAAAGCACATACCTGAAACTAGAAGCAGAAGCGAATTCATTAGGATTGTACACAAACACAGATAAAACAAAATACATGCACATAGCAACAAATGAAGGAAAAAAGAAACACAAAATTAAAATTGGGGAAAAGATATTCAAGAGAGTGAACAGATTCCGATACCTGGGCTTATTACTAGATGATAAAAGCAACACATCCGAAACAATAAAAGACAGAGTACAAGCAGGAGATAAAGCGTATTATGCGAACCAAAAGCTGCTAAAAAGCAGAAGCATAACAAGGAGAACTAAATTACAGATTTACAGGACACTAATCAGGCCAGTCGTCACATACAGCTCCGAGATTTGGACGCTAAAGGAAGAAGACACGAATAGGCTACGCAGATTTGAAAGGAACATAGTTCGGAAGATATATGGACCAGTAAAAGAAGGCGAACAATGGAGAATATTGAATAATGAAGAGGTAAATACCATAATGGAAAGGAAAGACATAGTTAGATTTGTCAAATCAAGAAGAATTAGCTGGGTGGGTCATGTATTAAGAATGGATGGGAAAAGAATGCCAAGAAGAATGTTAGATGAAAAAGTATATTCAAACAAGAAAAGAGGGCGACCGAAGGTAAAGTGGATGGACCAAGTGAAGGAGGATCTAAAGGCGATGCAGATAAGAAATTGGAAGAAGACAGCAATGAATAGAATGGAATAGAGGCGAATAGTATCGTAGGCCAAAGCACACCCAGTCCTGTAGCACCATGGGGTAAGGTAAGGTAAGTATACCGTACTCTGTAATTAATAGAAAATACTTCAAATTATATTTACATTTTATGCAAGAATTAAGACATAAATCGACAGACGGTATCAAGCGTTAAAATTTGAGTAGGAACAGAAAATTTGGTAAATATTCATTTAGACTGGAAGTGGACAGACGGGATTGTGTGTACTCTCCGCTCCCTGGCTCCATATACTCAAGAAATTTTCAATGGCTGAAGTCAGTCCAGTATCGCTTTTAGATCGAGGTCATTGAGTGTGGTGACGTAGAGCTAGGGGAGTTGCAATATTAAGTGTACATAGAATGGAAATAATAATATTTCCAATGCCAAAAAGGCAATCGCTAGGTATACATCTTTTTTATTACTTTAATGTCATTTCTTAAACTGTTGAACTCAAACCCGAACAAAGTTTCTTCGGGGTTGGTTGTTTTTAGTTTTTAACAAACGATTAAGAAATAAAAATACATATTTCTTTTACTAATGTTGGTAGGTATAAACGCTACACATATAAAATATTTTACGTTATTATATTGTAGACCTACGACAAGCGCCAGAGACATTTTTTTTTAATAAACAGTTTGAACATACCTAGTTCTGCTATCAACTTTTCATTACACATTAGTGGACCGGATTTTAAGAGTATGGAAAATAAAGTTTGTACAGACCTCACTGAATCAAACAAATTTTAGTCTGGAGTTGTCATCGAGCTCTATGTAATGATCCTGGAGTGATCGGCTAGATTCGAAAGATAGACATCGCCAGAGCAAGCATTTAACCTCGATCGTCCACTTGCAGTCTAAACTAATGTTAGCCAGATTTTCAGTTCTCAGTGTCTTCCGCTTGTTATAGCTGTAAGGCCCATTTTGATTTATAACTTAATTCTTGAAATTTGCACATAATACCAGGCTATGCATATACTAGTATATTGAGTTTCTTTGCAAGTATTAATAAATAAATCAAGAACGGGCCGCACAACGGTAACAAGTGTAAAAATGCTAAAGTAGAACTGAAGATTTGGTCCATGTTGGTTTAGGCTAGAAATGAACAATTGATATTAACTGTCCTCTCCGCTTCCTGGCTTCACATATTCTTTAAATATGTAATTGTACCGATCAGTCCAGAATCGTTTTCACTGAGAGAAATTTACGTAGAAAATGTAAGTATTTTCTAGTCTTCTTTCGAACTTGGTGACTATTAGACTTTTTAACATTACGGAGAATGTTCAGTTATATGGTATTTTTACGTACATTTTGTTCTTAATATTCTGGAGAAAATTAATGACGTCAAACATGACGTCACTGACATTAACAGTAGTAATGAAGCGAGACCATTACGTGCCATGTTGAAAGCTCACGTGGCATGGCCAAAATCATATTATAAGACTGTTACTAATACGGGTGCTCTTAGATATTCCTCTGGGTAAACATGGAGAAAAGTCCGGAAAGAAGAAGACCTTGGTCATGGATAACACTTTTGTTCTTATGTGCAGACTCTGCCACCAAATAAATGGTGAAAGCTTGTATTCACTACTACACAAACGTGCTGATGGGGGGAAAAAAGAACCCACTTCTTGAATGCATTATAATCTTACTCACAGACTATTACCATCGAAGGGCATGGTAAAGATTGCAGTCAGTAAGGACAAAAGTAGGGAAGGAAAGACAAAATCCTACTCCTACATTGTATTATTATTTTTATATACAGACTTTATCACCAACCAGCGTGGTATAGCTTGCAGTCACTACTGCATAATGGTCCCGATAGAAAGGTCGCTGCACTAATTAGCACTGAAATGTAGGCTTTCAGGCGTTTGTCAAGTTCGCACCCCAGATGATTGTACTATTGATAAAAATAATTGTACCTTCAAGTACTTCGATTGTACCCATTGAACCAACAAAAATCTTCGATTATACCCTCACCGATACCGAGAAATTTTCGGTCAAACTTTGGGGTGCTAACTTGACGTAGCACCCCAAGTGATTGTACTATTGATAAAAGTAATTGTACCTTCAAGTACTTTGATTGTACCCATTGAACCAACAAAAATCTTCGATTGTACCTTCAACGATACCGGGAAATTCCCAGTCAAAGTTTAGGGTGCTAACTTGACGTAGCACCCCAAGTGATTGTACTATTGATAAAAATAATTATACCTTCAAGTACTTCCATTGTACCCATTGAACTAACAAAAATCTTCGATTGTACCCTCACCGAGACCGATTAGTTTTTATCTCAATGACTCAATTTTTTTCTTATATAAGTTTCCATTGTGCTTTTCCTTGAAAGTCAGCTTGTATCAAAATTAAAGCAAGATTTTTAGCTAGAAACACACCCTTATCGTCAACTATTGTTTGTAAGTAAATTATTGTAAATATAATTGATTTTTCTTGTCCTTATTTTTTAATGCTTAATGCCGAAGCTGTTTTGTGACATGAGCTCAAAGACTGAAATGTTTTGTAGTTGTTTGGTGAGGTACCTACTTGGAAAGCCTTCACCTTTACCACAGTTGTTGAAAATATGCGTGAATGGTTTGTGATGAATCGTCAAGCCTTTGAGCTTACTCTTGGCACGTTTGGCTTGAATCATCTTCAATAGTTTCCTACAATTTTCCCTCATCGATAAGTGATGGCCGACAACAACGTGGAATATTTTTTAAGGTTTCATCTCCGTTACCAAATATTTTAGGCTGTGCATTCACTCACCGGGTTTGTCGCAAATGTCGAACGAATGTTCATGCTTTATCTGCAACTTTTTTACATAATTTAAAATCGTATGTTAAACCTTTAAATTTGTTATTCTTTATTTGACACTTTTACTTTTACCATCTGTTTTCCAGAGTGTACGCGATCAAGTAGGTACGTATTATCGTGGAAACTTTTCAGACAGACAACAATGGATTAAGTTGACGTCTGCTAATCATCGTGCAACTAGGTAACTCACTTCAATGTCATTATGTATACGAACTACAGGGATGGCTTAGTGTTTCAAATCTGTCAAAATCTCCGATTTCTCGATTCATGAACGTTGCATCTAATGATAAAACTCAATAGGGTTTAAATTATATGTGTTAGCAATGAATCTTATAAGCTTTGTTGACAAAAATAGGAATGACTAAAATAATGTACGATACCGCTAACTGATCCTTTAACTTCAATTTGAAAAAATATTGGGACTAGGAACAAAAGAAATGAACAAAATCGGGACGTCTGGTAGCCTTAGGTTTTAATATTAATATTTTATTGGACCTACAGTTTAACGTGGGATCCGAATCACTTGTGTCCCCACCCGTGTATTGTTCACTGAGTACCAAAAATGTATCTCTCGATTTTGCAAAAATCACGTTGCACTTGTCCACACCTATTTTAAGTAATTGTTCCTCACATAAAGAAGTTCACAGATAAAAACGCGATCCAACACCAACAGTGATTTAACTACTTTATTAATATATAAATCTAAAACTAAATTGAGAGCAAAAGATTATTTATTTGAATTTGGTAGAGTCACTAGGGCCATCTATTAATTTAGGCGATAGAAGGAAAACTGGTGAAAGTAATTTTTCAATAAGGTTTATTTATGTCGAGAGAATAATATATAAAATATATACGCAGCAAAATATATACACTGAATTGTAAAGGACATCGTACTTCACCCATGGTTAGACTCACGAGTGGACTACGACATAGATTACCATTCATATTTTACATCTTGCTACGGATAATCAATTTTCTAGGCAGAAATAAATCTTATTGAAAAGTGACTTTCACCAGTTTTTCTTCCAAAGTCTCATTAAAAAAAAGAGAAAGAGTACTCAGTTCGAACTCTGTGCAACCTCAGTAATCAGTATATCACTATATAATTTATTGCATTTCTGGCTGCAAACATCTTCATCAAGATTATATTCTATTGCGAACTTCATGAAGTCAGCACACTCAACATGACAAGCTATTCCCCGCTAAAACTCAAGAAACAATAAAATATTATCCTTGAATCAATTTGTACATGAGAGAAAATTTGGTGACCAACCTTTTCGTCCAAAGGACATTTTGTCCAGAGACATTTAGTCAAAAGGCAATTGGTCCAGTGACATTTGGTCCAAAGAACATTTCGTCCAAAAGAAAATTGGTCCAAAGAACATTTGGTCCAAAGGACATTTCGTCCAGAAGCCATTTGGTCCAAAGGGTATTTCATCAAAAAGAGGCTTTTGTAGAGTTGTATATGCAATTCTGATAAGCACAAATGAGATTGTAAATTGTTTTTCCGGTTGTTTTTCGTCGGAACCATATGTATATTACACAATATCTTTAATATGTGCTAGTGTACCTTAAGAATGTTTGGGATTTGGTTTCTATGCAGTGTTGCCACGCTACAGCCGAAAAATTCGAAGAAAGGGAATTTTAAACGTTAAATCTTAAAAGTATCCCACCATTATTTCCCTCTACTACGCGCTATAGACAACTGGTATACATCGTTTGAAAGCCTATTTTATGGTGATTCGAATCGATCATTTAGCTTGCTTCCTATATCCATTTAAATCCAAACCTATGACTTCCTCTGCGAACGTTCGGAGTTCCGTCATTTTCCAAAATGGCGGCTTGAGCACAATTTTATTTTTGAAGAATTTATGTAATTCGAATCACAAAGGTATATAGAATATTGCTAGAAATTTCCTTGCTTCTATGATTTTTTTTCTAAACCTCCCTTTTCGATCCTATAACGATTGGACTACTGTGGCAATTTAGCACCACAAATTCTGACTTGGAATTTCCCTGTAACCTTAAGGGTACAATCGAAAACGTTTGTTTGTTCAATCCCTACAATCGATGTAATTTAAGGCACAATAATTTTATGAATACTACAATCATTTGGGTGTGCAACGTCAACTTAGCACCCTAAATATTGACCGGGAATTTCCCGGTATGGGTGAAGGTACATTCGAAGATTTCTATTGTTTCATTCGGTGCATTGGAAGTTTGAAACTACACCCATCTTTATGAATAGTACAATCACTTGGGGTGCGACGTCACGTTACAACCCTAAATTTGACCGGGGAATCCCCGGTATCAGTGAGGGTACAATCGAAGATTTTCTTTGTTCAATGGTTACAATGGACGTACTTGAAGGTACAATTATTTTTATCAATAGTATAATCTCTTCGGGTGGTACGTCGTTAGAATTTTGACCGAGAATTTTCCGGTATCGGTGAGGGTACAATCGAAGATTTTTGTTGGTTCAATGGGTACAATTGAAGTACTTGAAGGTACAATTATTTTTATCAATAGTACAATCATCTGGGGTGTCAACTTGACATACGCGCATGCAGATGCTTTTATGCGTACCCATTTGGAAGGAATGTATGCATTCAATGACGATTTGGGTGACAACATTTCCTGGTAAGTTGTCTATATAGTATACACATCATGTCATTATGCTAAGTCTTTACAAAGAATTACATCTAGGAAACGCATACATACAATCCGTAGAAAATGCATATCTTCAGGGTTTCTTGATAAGGTTACAATATGTGTAATAAGTCATTTTTTCCTCACTTTGTGACATTACTTCATGCATACAGATGTACTTAATATGTGGCAAAAATATTATTTCACAGACAGAACTCTGTATTGTAATGTAACTATGTACTTCCTCCTCCATTTCTAATGATATTACTGAACTTAACGCAAGCAGGGTGATCCAAAACTCTTCAACGATCAATGAGAATAATTTTATGATAAAAATGTTCAATATGGGTGGGTTTAACATTTTTCAGGTTGCTGACATTTAAAATCTTGGAATCCGCCCTGTGGATACAAAATATATTTTTTTTAATGTTACATACAAATAGGGAGGGGACTAGTTCCTTTGAGACATGAATTTGAGCTATAATTTTTAAGAGACGCAGTGGCCAAAGTCTTTTTGTCATCCATCTTACTGTTGGATAGTTAGGATCTCTGCAAGCAGACACAATCCTGACTTGTCAACATTAAGAGATTTCGCAAAACGGCTTTCACCATTGTATTTCTCTCAAATTGCTAGCCCAAATTCACATCATATTTCCAATTCAGACATGTATGGCTTGAATCCAAACGAGCATATTCCAAGATGACAATGTCGAATCTTCTGAAAAGTATTCCTCCCACTCACCTTGACATTTACATCTCTGGTCGCTGCTTTCAAGACAAGTCGACTGTTCAAGAAGATTGGAGCACCCTGTATATATGCAATTCAGTACTGTAATGAAAAAGTTCTTAGAAAGGGCCTATTACATTACACTATTACATTCCTCCATGTAGTGTATGCATCTATATCCAGGTTATAATGTTACAAAACCAGGGAAGACTGACTTACACATACAGTAATACTGTCCTGGAAGGAAATATTTTGTCTTCTGAAGGTACATAGATGTTTGTAATAATCAAGATACATAGGAATCCATATCTAATTCCAAAGCACGCAACTGTTCAACGTCTCCGTGTCGAGAAGTATTTTACACCACGTTTAGAATTATGGGTACAAAGACATATTGGCCCCTTTATTTCACCAATGACAGGAGTATTGTATTTCTTTCTGCATGGTAATGTTAATGTAACAAGAGAGTTTGGACACCATTCCCAAACCACTTCTAGAAATCAGTATACTTTAATGACTTGTTTCCCGTACATATGTTAAATTATACCTTCCTGATTGTGTTTCTTTCCATTTTCTAGATTTTACATCACTTATTATTTTCTATCCTACGGACTTCTTTACTAGATTTTATAGGTGTCAACTCTGTATGTAGTACGCTTAATTTTGCATGCCCCTTTACGCTCCCTTTACATGCAATGACTGAAAATCCAGTACAAATTATTCTCCCTCTTTACAATCTTGGAATGCAAACCAAATGTCTTTGCTGACATGATTTTATCCCTTACACAAGATATTTTGATATTATTTTGTTTTCTACGCATTGTAATGTCAAAAACTCATTTTCTGGATTTTTTCTTAATTTTCTAGCGCAATTTGCATTATTTTTGTCATAAAGTACGTACTGGATTGCAAGCCTGTAATGTTTCCGATGTTTCAAGAAATTGTTTATGTCTTCGATGACGTCATACGTATTAAATCCAGCCTGGAATGTTTTCAGAACATTACTGGCTGGGAGGTTTCCGGTTGACATAGAAATATATAACGTACTATGGACTTTTCGAACACGGCCAAATGCAGCATAACATTTTCGCATTTTGGTTCCTGCAAAATTACAATTATTGTGGTTTAGGCTTCACAATTCTGAACTTTAAATCCTGAGTCTGGACAAAATCAGATTTAGATGTCTGTAATGTTCACTGGTCTACGAACAATTTTCTCAGTGTTTAGATAGAAGTGAATGAGAGTTGTCTTTAAATACATAGTGTAATATTACTTATCTTTTTCTATTGCCTTACTATAGTCGCTTACCTGAATAATCTCCTAATGTCCATTCTATAGCACAATTTATACCAGTTACATTGTGAATATCATATTGCGGAAGGGAAGGCATTCTTTCGTCCAGCTTTATCCCGTTCATCACAAGCACGAGTTCTCTTGTTGTTTTAGAGTCTATAATTGGAAGTAAGTTAAAAAAATGTTTAGTTAACATCATGAAAATACCAAAGTGTAAGTTGTATCTTTAAAATAATATTCTAAAGAAACAAAGAGACCAGCCACTGTGACTGAGCTTTATGTTGTTTTTTTTATATCAGACCGGAATAGTACCTTCAAACTAGGCCCTGACCGAATACCTTCTTCCTAAACCAGACCCAAAGCTTCTAAACGCAATAAATATAATTCAATTTAGAAAATAATAAACGAAGAGAATTGAAGAGACTAATCCAGTTAAACATGCAATACAAGATTTACAAAATCGTTACTTTAGTTTCATTTAGTTGAGTCTCTAAAAAAGTGTTTAGTAAGTTTTAAAAATAATATAATATATACACCAAATAAGAACGATTAGTAGCTTGTATAAATTCATGCTGGTATGTTCCTTCAATAAAAAATATTAACGGTGGGAAAGTATTTGAAGTGAAAAGGAAGCAAATAAAGTTATTCTGTAATTTCTAAACTGAAGGTAGTGCTGCCATCTGCTACCAATAATTATAACTACTAAAGTCAATTACCAAGAATTAGATTTGTTGTATTTCCTGTCTTCAAATTTGCCCTTATTTGGAACTCTTGCTTGCAGCAGCCTCCTGCATTCTAGCCCGATTCTACATACACACTTCTCGGCTCGATCCAGTGCTGTCAGGTGGAGGGAAAATTTCCCGGAAAAACGGGAAGATCTGGGCCACATGAAGCGAAAAATAAAAGAAAAAGACAAAGAAATCGGAACATTTTGTTGAGTCTTCTTGGCACTTTTCATTAGGTCTATATTTCGGAATGTTCAGTAATTTTGAAAGCAAGTTTAGTAGGCGGGAAATTTTTCAGTATTTTGAAAATATTGCGACGAGAAGCAGACAACACTGGCTCGATCCGAAATCGTACTGAGCCAGCCGAAAGAGTGAGTAATTGGGTTCGTGATCCACTTCTCTGTCCAATTAGGTTAGGGCTGCCCGATTTTCCGTCTAGTTTCAATCGAGCCAGAAAGTGTGGATGTAGAATCAGCCAGGGAACGAGATCGGGCAGGAATGCGTATTGTCATTACGCACGATGTAACAACGCGTAATTGCGGACTACTGGAGTAAATGAAGGAGTTCAAGGTAACGAAGAATCGTAACCGAAACTGATTAGAATATTTTAATTGCAAAAAAATTGTATCGAACGGCCGTAGCTCAGTTGGTAGAGTGTTGGCTAAGCTATCTGAAGGTCCTGGCAACGATTCGAGTAGCCTCCCATCCTGACTGAGTCATACCAGGCAAATGTCGGGATGGTACATATACTAACTAGACTCTGGGCGACTACCTTCCAACATCCTCTTCTGCACCTTTTCCAGACCTGAGATTGAGATACCTAAATATTATAAATAAATTAAAATTAAAATTCGCAGAAAATTATACTGAACGGCGCCATAGTTCAAAAATAGACAGACAGAGGAAGAAAAAAAACTTGTTGATAGGGATAAGGGAGAAAAATCATACAGAAAAATTCAAATTCGACTTAAGAATAGTACCTAAAGTTATGAGTGAATTCTGAAACTACCGAGAATCGAACTTGGAATGCTGATATAAAAAGAAACGGACTTGACCATTCATCTAGCAGAAACACCATTTATGAATACAGTCGTGTAAAATTACAATATTACTCAACTTGCTAGCCATTATTTTCCTTAATTATCTCAGACACCTTCGGCACTTGCTACGTCATATTTACCCATAATCTGCTATTTCAAGAACTCTGAATAATATAAGAATCTTCGAGTAATTTTGTCAAAACTTTTAAAATTAGATTGTATAGCAGGAAAAGGACAAGGAAGAACCCAAAAGCACTATTTTAATTAACAATACAATGAATCATTATTTTCCAGCTATGAACTTCAAAATATATTTACGGAACTTTATTCATTGGATACTTTATATATAGAATATAATTAGTAACGTTACTTACAACTCTCTATTTCAAGAGTGCACTCTTGTTGGTCAAATGGATAATCACGGAATTCGAAACTGCAGATAACTAAAGCAATATATCTGGAAGAAAAGAAACAAGGAATTATGAGCATGTGGAGACATGAACTACCAACTGATAAAAATCGAAGGTTTTATCATTAGATTCCATCCTTGCTTTCATTTTCAAAATAGGGACATTTGCATCCAAATATTTATTATTTTTCTCTCAATGAATGTCGATTTCGTTTTGAAGATCATCACATTATATTTCGTAAGTTGTAAATAACGATTATGATTAAGAATAAAATATGAGAGATGGAGAAACAAGCAACATACTGCGTCACTTCTATTACTTGAGCGATACGAGCACTCCTATTATCTTTTACTGCAAACAAAAGACAAAAACATGAAACGTTTATTACTCTATTATTATAACTTTTAATTGAACTGAATTAATATTCACGTCCTAAACGAGTTAGTGAGCTCCTATGAAACCGACCTACAGTTTGGTATGGCTTTTTAATGAAGGTTTGCTTGGACGGTTCTAGAAGATGGTAATTATCACTACTACTGTATGACTGTGTAATTTTGAAAAAAACAATAATAATCAATTATAATAATTAACATTTACAAAATAACATTTATACAATATATTTCTCAGTTTTATCTCTCAATCGAGTTTTGAAATATTAGCTTGGACAGAACAGAACAGAACTAAGAATAATTCCCTTGTAATGTATCATGTTTAACGTACTCAAGTGCCAATAATGACAGAATCAAATTATTTCTATGCTTGTATCATTAATGTGTCATATACTGAAATCTAAACTACAAATATCGGCTTTAACTAACAAGGCAATTTTCATTTATGGTGTTCTTATTCGTATGTTGTTTCAGTAAACCCTTCCTTTTTCGAAATACTAATTATTTAGTAATTTCTCTATCCTAGAAAGTATTTCTAGTTAATGAACTTTCTAAAAACGTTCTAATAGATAAATAATCATACTAAGCGCTAGCGGAATCTTTTAATTTCGAGTTGGAAACTATAAAATTAAGTATGAATTTGTCCGTAACGAGTAGTCTAGAAGATTGGACAATGAAGTAGCATGTCTGGACTTGTCTTCCAAGAGGTTAGGCCGAGAAGGAAGCTCTTGCAAATGGCGCCACCTTTTGATGGCATGAACAGGAATAGAATCACCGAAATGTCTGCACTCTGCAGAGAATGGGCAGCATGAAAGTCTACCTAACAGTAATAAATCAATGTCTCCAGAAGTTATTCTAAAAGCTTCAAATGCGCGTAGTCCAGGAAGGGAAAGGAAGACACTTGGACCAAATGGAGGTCTTGGTAAAATAAGTGCGTGTGATAACTATAATATAGACGATGTATGCGTTAAACTATTTTTGTTCGGGATAGGAAACACGTATTTTCATTAGATTGGAAAACATGGAAATGTTATCCCAAGTAAATGATGACAGTGATCAAATAAATAAAAGTAAAGTAGAACAAAATGATGTATTAGCACAGATGCTTGAAATCTTATGTCAATCTATAAAGAACATGTCCAAAATTCATGAAGAAACCAGAATAAGGTTGGTTGGTTGGATAAAATTGCTAAAAATGTTAGCAAGAATAAACAAATATGTGAATGTGCACGTAACGTCACATAATGGAAATATAACTACTTCAAGCGCTCCAGTATTATATAGAAAAATAAGTAGTGGAAATAAGCATGATTACAAAGAAGCAAAATGCTATAAGAACAATGAACTAAACAATAAGTTAATCTGCAATTACAAGACTCAAACTATAAAATGGTATTATGGTAAGAATGGTTCTAAATATCGAGAAATATATCAGAAATAATATCCCTGATATATCAGAAAGAGCTCTGGTGAACATCATATTTGGTACCTATATCTATTTATATTAAGACAAACTTATCCAGTAATAAGCCTGCATCTATACAAAGTCTGGACAGTATGGTGGGAAGACAAGACCAGTATAAAAGGGAAATGAGGTTGTATCATGGGAAAAATTAAGTCAATAAATATCAGAATGAAAAGTTACAAAATATTTCAGAAGTGCTGACAAATTCAAATTCTAATGTTCAAAATGAAGAGAGACAAATGGCAATAGGCGAACAGAAAAACCACACAATTAATCCTTGGTCTAAAGTAATAGTAACTGCAGAGATTTAAAGAGAAGATAGTGAGTAGGATGTGAAAGATGAAGCCCCGTGGTGTACGATGTTTGGCGATGATATTATAACGGGTTTGAAGGGAAGAAAGAAAAGCCTTATTCTCTATCATAACAAATCGCAACAGTACAAATTTTGGCAAATAACTAGCTACAATCAAAAATATATTGAGTCCGGAAAGCAAATAGTACAAAATTGCTCCACAGGTGGTACTCAGTTTTGCGTTGCAAAAGTAAAGAAGACGCAAGGATTGTCTTTTAGATTTTTGAGTACAAATTAAGAAAGAAATGGCATGGGACTACATAAAACTGTTCTGGAAGTATCTGAAACCACAGAATGTAAAGTAAAATCAACAATATACCTACAGATGCAGCGGCCGATGAAAGTTAAGGAGGCAATTGAATGATACCAGAGACTTCGTGCTCAAGGAAACATAACAACCTAGTCTAGCTGTCGTACGTTATTGCACCATCGAGGACTAGATGGCATTTCTCAGTGTCGGAGGGTGAAGTTAATTTGAGCAGCAGTCATTGCACAAAGACTGATCATCTTGTCATTATCATCAATCAGTTCCTTTTCACTTCCGACAAAGTGCATGTTTCCTGAGGCCCTATCCCTACTGGGGGGCCCAATTTTGTTTATCATCTTAGCTTCAAACGAATCATGTCAGACAAACAACCATCAACTCATCAACTGCCACAGCACATACCTCAACCAACAAGATACTCAGACATAGGCGCTATACCTAAATATCGTAGAAGGCCGGACCAAACTGCAACATCATCGCGATCGAGATCTAGATCACCAAATGAACAACGCTCCGTAAGAACTTCTCCATCATCACCACCGCATAAAAAATCTCATACCGTCAGCGACACAGAATCCGAAACTGAGCACATGGATCTCAACAACTTAGAACAATTTCCGCATCTACCAAATTCTTCAAAGCAAACTCAGTCTTTTTTGCTCACTAATTTTGACACTAAGTTTCAAAATCCAAAACTACTACTACAGCAGTTCACCAAATACGTTCCACGAGAGCACATACAACGCATCATTCCAACAAGAAACGGGATCATTATTCATTCACTGGATTCCTCGTTAGCTACAAAAATACGAAACAAACAGCTTCGAGATATTTGGACCGAAAGTTAACATGACTTTTGTGGCCGATAAACCTCCGCGACAACCACCACCACCACGTCACACACCAACGTTGTCAGTAGTCATACGCGGAGTAGAGCCATCCATTTCAGACACCGATGTCGAAGAAGAACTCAAGGAAGAAGGTCACTCTATCACCAAATGCCTCCGAATTAAGACAAGAACAGGGGAACCGACGTATATGGTGCGCGTCATCACAACCAGCCAAGATACCATAGATGATCTACTCAATAATGGAGCCTACATATACAAGCGCAGATATAGAGTCGAACCGTCTCATTCACCACTTCCGATCAGATGCGAGAAATGTCAACAATATAATATACATGCAACATCACAGTGCAGAAATGAAATCAAATGTGGATACTGTTCAGGACCTCACATTACGAAATCTTGCACCAACATGAAAAATCCCCCGAAATGCACCACTTGCGGAGAATCACATCCCACCTTCAGTTATCGCTGCAAAGCAAGACCACCACCAGAACCAACAAAACCTGAACTAATTGTTCCCATCCGTACTACTGAAACCAAACAGCCTGACGCTACTCCTATTACGTCTGTTTACCAGCCAATCACCATAGAGCAAGTACTAACATTCATAACGGTGACACTGCAAAACATCCATCCATTTCAGCGCCAGCTCATACTACAACAAATCCAACTCACCACCAAATCAATCCTACAAGTGAATTTCAATGCAACATATTCTGGTCCTTATGCCCATTTCATTGCAAGTGCTCATGAAACCGCAGTTTAGCTACAACAACATATCTACTCTGACTACCCTGAAGTTCATGGCTTTAATATTACTCTTCCTGAACATTCGATCACTCCCTACACACAAACTCCTATTCGAACAACTTCTTCTAGAGGAACACGTCAACGGCTTTTTACTAAATGAGACACACTTGAAAACCAGTCAACCGTTCAAAATTTCTAGATTCACATTACTAAGACATGACAGTACTCTACCAGCCCTCCGCGCCAATGGAGGTACTGCAATAGGATTCACAACTACCGTACCCTATAGACAACATACACCTCCACTTAAAAACCTACCAGAGCACCTAATAGCCACTGTATATTATAAAAATAATTATCTCACTCTAGCAACCATATACATCAGACCAGGTCATCCTATACCATATGATTTATTTGCATATATATCAAATACCTTCACAAATTACATCATAATGGCCGATATCAACATACATAGTAGATCCGATAGAGACAAAACACACTTCAGAAATTTCATTAAATATCAAACCACCGGTACACTCCATCAACTCCCCAAACCAACCCGACCTATCTCCAATACGACACCCGACATTGTCATCACCTCAACAAACATTGCCAATAGTAGCACCGTAACAGTTCTTGATCTCATAGGTAGTGACCATGCACCCGTAAAACTTAGCCTCAAATGTCAACAAAATCCATTTCCACAACAAAATCCACCACTGAAACAAGTTCTTCGCTTTGATCGAGCCGATTGGGACAACTACCGGGAATATATCCATACCCGAATCTCACCTCTCACAACACCTACTACCGAAGATGAACTATATACATCAATCGATCATATAACAAACACCATACAAACAGCCTCAGAAAAATTCATCCCCAAAACCACAATCCACCCATACAAACCTAACCTTCCACCACAATATCTCACCATGATCAGACGCTCCAGACAATTCTACCGAGATTTTCAACGGACTGGCAATTCTGAATCACTTCGTCTCCATCGCCAACTTCAACGTATAGTACGCAACTACATTAAAGCCTATAAATTAAGACAATGGGTAAAAACCTGCAACTCACTTGCTGATAAAGCCCATCCTACACAGTACTGGAAACGATTCAACGCACTCACCGGTAAATACTCTAAAACAACATATATACTACTACAAGACAATCAAGTACTTCATTCTGATAAAACCAAAGCAGACGCATTTGCATCCTATCTACAAGAAATATTCACACCCTCACTTCCATTTAATTCTCAAAGGCGCCATCCTGCAGAACGTTTGAATTTCGCATCACCTCATCTCCAACCAAATACAGAGCATCATCTTCCCGACCATCCACTTACTGCACCCATCACCACCGAAGATATCACACGTATCCTAACTCACAAACATCAAACCGCACCCGGTAACGATAGCATCACTTACCGCCACCTGAAAGAATCACCTACATCTCTCATCCAGCTCCTTGCAGCCATCTATACCTTTATATTACGCACCGGATTCTTTCCTTTACAATGGAAATCATCACAAACTCTCATATTCCTGAAACCTGATAAACCTCCAAGCTCCGTATCCTCCTACCGGCCGATCCAATTAACATCAACCTTCAGTAAAACCTTAGAGAAAATCCTAGTACAACGCCTCCATACCCACCTAGACCAATACAACCTTCTTCCTCTTCACCAAGCAGGATTTCGCCCTTCGTATAGCATAAACGAACTTCTTCGCTTAACTAACATGATCACCAACCACTTCAATCGTTCTCACCCTTCGTGTCTTGTCCTCTTCGATTTAGAAAAAGCATTTGACAAAGTCTGGCACTCCGCCCTCATCTACAAACTCGAGTCATTCCGACTACCCATCACAATTATTCGTTTCATCTACAGCTTTCTCACAAATCGCCTTGCATACATATCTATCAACAACAGTACATCTCATCCCATATTCCTACACTGCGGAGTCCCTCAAGGCTCTGCCCTCTCCCCACTTCTTTATCTCCTCTTTGTTGATGACCTACCCCCATTACCTTCCAATATACATATTTTTCAATACGCAGATTACACCGCCTTCCTTGCACTTAGCTCTACCATCCAGCACATCAATCGTACCATGAAAAAACCATCAACACCTTCACTTCCTGGTGCAGTAAGTGGGGACTCACCATAAATTCCCACAAAACACAAGCAATTGTTTTTATCCCACCAAAGCGTCGCTCAAAGGTCCACCGAAATCCCAACCGGCTTTCCCTCACCGTCCTTCATGAACCCATAAAACCATCCAAAACCGTCACCTACCTCGGCCTCATTCTAGATCATCATCTCACTTGGCGCCCTCATCTTTCCAAAATCACATCCAAAGCCAGGAATAGACTCAACCTTCTAAAACGACTCACAGGCACAACATGGGGACCAAACTCAAACACCATACTCAACACATATAAGGTATTTCTCAGACCAGTTTTAACCTACGGACTCACAGCATGGATTCCCGCCTCTCATCACATCTACCATAAACTACAAATTCTGGAGTGTCATGCCTTCCGAATAGCATTCAGAGTAAAACTTCCCAGCCCAACCCAGGAACTCTACAACAGAATCACATTTCCACATCTCCTACTACACATAGAAAAACTACGTATCCGATACATTTCAAACCGGCTTGAAACAAACCCTATTTTATTTCACGACATTCTACATTCCTATGACCAACAACAAGCACCAGCCAAATATACGCACACACCTCTATCTCTGCTCTGCACACTTTACCAATACACTCTACCACCTGACCATCCGGACATGCCACTCATATCAGCATACGGCTCTCCAGACATTCCTCATTTTGTAGCACCCTCATACTCTGCACTGTAATCATTTTGAACGGTAGGGCTCATCTGTCTCCATCACGGACTAGAGTCGCAGCTAGTCCAGAAGATCTTCATTCACTCGTCTTTTAATGAGCCAAAGTGTTGTGATGTCTATTTGCACCGCATGCCCATAATTCATCTCATCGCCTTTAACTAACCACTATCAACATTTATGATTATGAGGCAAACTCATAATACTCCAACATGTTTTTTTGTTTTTTCTTTATATATTATATGAAATAAAGAATAATTAAAATATAACAACAACCCTTAGCCCAACTACAAATCTTCCTTGATATCTACAGTATCCTAATTCCTCTTCCCATAAAGAGGGTACAGCCCTCTGGGGGTGCTAGTCTAAGCTTATCTTAGGCTAGCAGTTGTAAAAAAAACTCAAGGCAACAGAACAACCAAGATATTTGTTGAAGCCTGTTGTTAGATTTTATACCTATTTTGGGACACTTGCGCTTGGCAGGCAGTAATTCCCGGATTGCTTTCAGCTCCGTGGTTTGCCATTCGAGCCCTGAATTTATGCTTGTGTGTTGACTGTAGCCCCCTCAGCGTCGATAAATCGTTGGAGTGTTTGGGCATGTCAACAGCAGGGTTCTCATCGTATGATAGAGGTATTACGTCCGAACCGAGGAAGCGGGAGAGTGACGTTAGCATATGTTTGGAGGCCCATTAATCAGGGATTTCGATAGTCAGTGTCTACGTTCTCATCTTTATTGCATTGGGATTTAAGACCACTAGAAACATTATACTATCCGATAGACTGTGATAGGTGACATATGTATAAGAACCATCCGATAGACCAGGATAGGATACATATGCAAGAACTGAATTTATGATAAAATAAAAACGTTCAGTTTGCTTTCATTAAAGAAGTAATTTACAAGGAGAAGTGTAAAATTAGTAAGCTAAAGTTCATCGCAGCAGTTAAGTATTTAGAAGTTGTAGTAGGAACAGACTTCAGATTGAACAGTAAGAGTGTATGCCATTACTACCAAAAAGTGTTAAAGAGAGTATTATTTGGACAGTGTTGAGTAATTGGACTACGTGTCGTGAGCAGTGAATCCAGACTGATCTAGAATGATTGTATTATAAATTAGTGAGAGGACAGAAATTTGTACGATAGAGATATCCGCAGGAAGATATCTAATACAGTCCGAACTGAATGAATAAGTACCGTTCATGTGAAAATCCATTACAAGATACAGTTACGAGAAAAACCTTATTACGTTTCATACAGATAGAACTTTCACTGAAATTGACTATTCCATACAGAATAGGTTAGTTCTTCAAAAATCAGTGTTCTCTATATAGTTATATATATTACGATCGTAACATCCATTTCATCTTCATTTAAAATTTCTATTTTATCTTTTAATCTTCAATTGTATCTCTATCAATATTCTAATTATCTCACACACACTTGTATGAGAACACATACTAGCAAGTATTTGTCATAAAATTAACTGTGTGATATACATGAGAATTCATACAAGTGACAAGCATATTATACTAACCGTATATCGCTTTATTAGTGAACAGAGTGCGTTATTTTGAATTAAGAAGAGGTGTTCAATAAATATATTGCGAAGATAATTAAAGACTGAGTGCAAGAAGAAGTAATATATTAATAGTATTCATATCCAGCAAACTACATACAAGCATTCGGAAAGGGATGTATCTTCAGTGTGTATGAATTTCGAGAATAAAGAAGTTCAAGATATTATTTTGTAATCAACGCCAAAATTATAAATATTTGTTTCATTTCTCAAGAAAGCATTCCATACAACCTAGTTAAATCTCACTTAAGCAAAGATAGAGTGTTCCTTAATCGAATATTTTACTGCAAAGGTATCTTAGTATCGCGCAGCGTGTCCGTACCGGACAATTATTCATATTCAACAATTCTACTCGCTTTCGAAACAAACCCAACCGTCACAATATTGTACTATACAATACTAATAGGACAGAACTTGAAAGGGAAGTAGAGAGTTGGACGAAATCACTGGAAGATAGAGGCCTAAAGATTAGTAGAAAGAAAACGGAATATCTTTAACGGGGAAGAAAAGGGAGAAGTGATGTTGCAAGAAGAACGACTGAATAAAGTGAAAAGTTTTAAATATTTAGGCTCATCTGTTACTGGGAATGGAGATTTGGACTCGGAAATAACACACAGAATGCAAGACAGCTGGCCCAATTGGAAGAAAATATGTGATATTCCATGCAACCGCAGAACCATGATGAAGAATAAAGAGATGATTTACAAAATAGTGGACGGAGAAGAAACATGGCCAATAAAGAAAGAACAAGAAAAGATATTAGATGTTACAGCAATGAGTATGCTACGCTGGATGTGTGGGATAACAAGAAGAGACAGGGTGAGAAATGTGACACTAAGAACAACAACCAAGGTGGTAGAGATATCCAAGAAGATACAAGATAGAAGACTACAGTGGTATTGATATGTGATAAGAAGAACAAATGAATATGTAGTCAGAAGAGTGATAACAATAAAAGTGGAGGGAAAGAGATGTAGAGGGAGGCCAAGGAGGAAATGGATGGATACGGTTAAGAACGATCTCGGGGAGAAAGGTCTGTCAGGGGAAGAAGTTCAGGACAGGGCTTTGTTGAGAAGGCTCATCAGAAACGTCGATCCCACGTAGCTGGAAAAGACAGAGAAAGAAGAAGAGCGAGTGTTTCGGTACATTTTCGGTAGGCGATAAAGAAGAACCAGAAAAACAAAATGAAGATGAAAATGTGTGGGAATCAGTGGCGGTTCTAGAGGAAAAAACTGGGGGGCAGCTCTCAACGTTGTATATATATATATATATATATATATATATATATATATATATATATATATTAAGTGGTTTCTATTTTGACGCTGTCCTGCTGTCCATAATCTACATTCTCTTTCTTTCCTCTTTTGCCTTCCCACCATTCGTTCCAATGCGTTTTTTAGTACAAGCTCTTCTCAGACAATGACCCATCAATCGTTTGTGTGGGTGGGTGAGATACACATTAGTCATTTTCAGTCATTCTTTTAGAATTGCACATTAATTCTCCTTAGATATATCCATGAAGGAAATATGTACGTTTAAAACCTTTTTGAGTGTAAGAAAACAATCATTTGTTGAAGTAAAAAAGTGAACATTTTAATATTTTTCATCAGTGCATGGAATTTATGGAATTTACAGATTGAAATTTACACTGCCCTTAGTTAACTGCCAAATTTACACTGGACAAAATGACTTTATTGGATTTTGCACTACATAAAACGGCATTAAGAGTCCCTCCCTCTACACACACACACTTAAAAATCTATAAATACCACACTGGATATATTGTATAATTCAACACCAATTTAGTCCTAAATAAGATGATTAAAAAAAAACAGTAACAAAGATTTCTACTTTTTATTTGTAGGTCGGACTAGAATTTCCTATATTATTTTTATAGTAAGAAGTAAGTCGGACAACGATTAGCGTTCTGTCGTTTTCGGTATAAGCTACTGGTGGTATAATTTCGAAATAACATCGCATTGCCTGTAAGCAATAAATTAAATTTTTAGATGATGTGGTCTTCCCTTTGTTACAACGTTGTTGATAGTGAAGACTTCTAAAAGGTTTTAAAAACAAAAAAATACTGTGTTACATAACCAAAAAACAATAAAATAACTATTTGAAACTTGTTCGAAGAAATTAAAAAATCGTTTAAAACTCGACAAAATGCAGTTTCCAACATACACTGTGACTCCTTCCCCCACCCCATGTTTATAGAAGAAGCTTATCATGGTACATTCAATTCATGTTCAAGAATCGATAACATTAAACTACTTGCAAAATAAATATTAATTATACTAAATATTTCAAGACAATTGAGGATATTAGTTTATCTTCACTGCAAAAAACTGGGGGGCCCAGCCCCCTCCCCCCCGGCCCCGGCCTAGAACCGCCTCTGGTGGGAATGTTGTTGTAGTACGGTATCAACATTGGAAAATGATCTCATACAACATCCGAAATAGTATTTTGAAAGACAAATACAAGATATGTTTACAAAGTCTAAAGAATATTTTACCAACAAGAAATATGAGGAATGTCTAAGTATATGTTTACACAATAATTTTGTCCTTCATGCTCAGTTGCACATTTTATACCATGAAGCAACGAAAGTAATTATTAAATTTGAATTATGAGAAAATATGCTGCGTATTACTTCATCAAACATAACAATGAAGAAAATTACTGTTCATCGTCGTAATCCATTTTTTTTATTATTTTTTTCATTTTCCAGGAGAGGCACGTGCAATATCTTATTATTATCATCTAAGAAAATAGGATTGTTACGCAGTTGTTTGTCAGAATTGTGAAACGAATTAATAATGAAACAAAATTAGTTAATTCAAAGATTTTGGTCACAGTTCTACAATGTAGAACATTTAACTTATTTTGGTTCAATTATTCTTGTTTTCATTTCTGAAAATGGTTATCGATTTGAATGGTGATCTCAATATTGTAATCACAGAGATGCCTTTAGCAAAAATAATTGTAGCCTGACGTCACAACTTGTTCCGCCATCTTGGTCTCCGTTGTTTGTCATTATAATTGGCTCAAATTTCCCCAATAGGAAATAAGATGAAGATGAAGAAGATAGCTCATTTTTTTGTATTGCATAATTATTCAGATGGCTCAAACCTTCAGGTTTATGGCCAATAATTATTTAATCTAAATTGTTTAGTTTAGTTCCATCAAATAGTTCGTTTCTGAGTCCATCTGCCTCGTCTGGAAAATGTTTGTCTTCATCACTCTTGCGTCGCGTTCTTGTTTCTTGGTCGTCATCTTATTCCCCATAAATGGAGTTCAGTCAGATGCAGAGAGAAAGTTTCTTCTGAATCTTTCTGTTTTAAAAAAAATCGATAAAAAACAGACAAAATAAACCCATTTTCTTATTTCTAGAAACACAATGTCAGTAATTGTTCAGCAGACATTTCGTAAAGAGCCAAGCAAAACTATGTATAGGGTGTAACAAAAGTCAAGTGACAACCTTGGAGCTACAGAAAGAAAATATACACACGGGAAATATTTAGAAAATCTAAATATTGGTGACCGAGGTGGAAATTCCGCCGCGTTTCCGAGCTATAGGCTGGCGAAAGCGTAGGAGCTTGATAGTTCCAATAAATTTAACAGTAAAGCTGAGGCGACATAGTATCGCCAGAGACTTCAAACCTGTTTTATCCAAAAATGCATATTTCAAAGTTGCGTAATGTGGATGTAATCCATTCCTCTCAGGAAGTAGGGTATTTCCAGAAATTCTCTGAAGTAATGGAGGGTCAAAATGAAAACGAATAGGAAGAATTTCCAGCAGGTAACAATAACAAACAACACCTATTGCACAATTTTGCATGTATTTTTGGATACAATAGGTTTGAAGTTTATGAATTTGCCTCCTCAACTCTACTGTTCCAGGTATTGGGAATTTCGAGCCCCAAAAATTCATTTTCTCACGCTTTGCTAGCCTGTAGATCTGAAACGTGGGTGAATTTCCACATCGGTCACTAAGATCTTTTTCCTTATTTTGTAATTCTGTGATTCCTGTTGTAAGGTATGAAGGTGTAGCAAAAATGCACAGCTAAAAGTTAAGGGTTTCCAACTTGGAGTCCAAAGTCGACGCCTAGCAATAGGTACTCTGGAACGCCTGGAGCATGTCTAGAACGCCTGGAGCAATTTCAACCAAACGTTGAACACTTACAATCTGTTAAATATACTGTGAGGGTGAGAAGAGGGTGACATGTAAAATTATCTGAAACGACCGATATTAATGTCGAATCTACAGTTTTCGGGATCGCTGAGATGAATAGTGACACTCACACTCCCGATGCCGCTTTAAGTCCAAGTTCAGCCGGCATGGGGAATGATAAGGGGTGGAAAAGAAAATGACCGAAATGACATCGATAGCATTAATTCCTTTCCCTGTCTAATAGAAGATTGGAATAAATAAATACGCGGTCAACGCCGGGTAATCAGCTACTCCTTGATAAATCAGAAAGGATGCATTCAGTGAAAATTTCGTTTCCGGAAATTCGTTTCCAACATTATGGTGGATATCAGGAGTGAAAACACGTCACCGAGTTATCAGTGTTGCCAACGTGGAAAAATGTTTAAAAAATTCAAATGGCACTACGTTATGTTATTAAGTATTTTGCATCTTTTAGTGATGATAACATAGGTAAAGCACATCACAGTGATGCAAACTATGGATAAGAAAGGTTTTCGCGATCTTATACAAACGACACACTGTATTAGGAAATTTCATTCTATGCCCTATCTTCTCTGTGCTAGGGATCGTAGGATCGATCTCTGGTCATGCCATGTGGGCTTTGTGGTGGTCAAATACCGTGTGGGTTTGTTTTCTCGGAGTTCTCCCGTTTCTTCCCACTTTCTTCTTTCCATCAATTCATTCCATCATCATCCATCCGTCCAGAGTCAAAGTTGCCTAAACGCCTTATAACTAAATTGAATTCATTAATGCCTTATCCATAGTTTGCAACATTGCGGCGTAGGCTTCGCGTATGTTGTTTATCAACACTAGAGGATTCCAAATACCCAATAACACGACGTAGTGCCATTTGAAAAATTAAAATGTTTCACCAGGTTGGCAACACTGCCAACCCAGTGACATTGTGTTTCCACTCCTGATATCTACCGTGTTGTTAGAAACAAGTTTTTTATTCAATGTGTCGTTTCTGATTTATCAAGCATTATTCATTGTTTTTCTACTGTTACTCGTCGATATTAGGCTCCAAGTTGGAAACACTGTATCTCCAGAACGAAGCGGTATATCAGCCACGTTTAATAGGAATGTCTTTCTTATTTTAATATTCACAATCACCTCTTACATCTTTGCATTTGAATTTATGTTATGGTCATTAGGCATCTATGGCTCAGGTCGGGATACCGAATACTATTTCGACTTAGCGAGGTTCGACTTATTGAGAGGAATAATATGAAACTTCGAGACATAGAGGGTCGGAACTAACTGACGCTGCATTTCAGTAGCATTTTCGCTTCTCCAACATATAAAACACTTCATTGCTTGCTGATCATGGCCTAACATATACTCACTGAGACACCACTAGTATTGACGTGAGCATCTAACGTCTCATTTCTTTCGGTTCAGATCGTTTAACTCCTTAAACTTTGACATACAAAGGTTTACCTGGATGAAACTTCGACTTATAGAGGTATTTATACCGTAATTTCGACTTGTATAGGTTCCCAAGCAGGAGATTTCGATTTATAAAGGTTGAATGACACGTCCAGAAAACAACAAAAATTCGAATTATCAAGGTTTTGACTACACAACCCCGTGAGGAAAATTCGGTGGGCCACCGGTGGCCCACCAACCATGAAGGCGGGCCACCGGAGGCCCGCCGATTTTTCCTCATGGGGAACATTCGACTTGTAGAGCTAAATTAACATGGAGTGGAATAGGGAAGATGAAGGGGATTAATAAAATTCGAGATATCAAGGAATTCGAGTTATCGAGATTCCACTGTAGTATCACCAATAGAGCGTGATTACTATACTTCCTTGCGGTAATCTAACATTTTTTCTCCAAACTGATGCATCCCTGTCTGTTGTCAGACGAATGCAAGTAAATAGTAATCACATTCTTATTGTCTGTGTGGTTCCTGGTTATTTCGGATATCACATTAACCATGTTCGCATGGGTAACTTTTCCGTTTATTTTAATCCCAATCCAAATCTTGGACTAACATATAACACGAATTCGGAAGGATTTGTCAGCAATATCAAAATATTCAAATCTCAATCCAAAGATTTCATTATTCAAGTAAGTATTGAATACGTCCAGCCCAAGGGAATCCGAAAACGTTTTTAAAATGTCACCAGTGGCGGCTCGTGGTTGAAACAGTAGGTGAAGTTCTACCAAAGCATTTATATGTAAACACGCTTGTATATTAGCAACTGGTAACAGTTATCCTGAATATCCAGACTTTACCGATTTATTCTTAATGTCATTTACTTATATTACTCAATGTTGAGCATCCTGCTGGATTGCCCCTCCCCAATATACCATGCAATCATTAATTCATATTGTTCTCCTTAATACTTATTTTCTACCTTCCAAAGCAATACATCGTTTCAGTCAGTTTGCTACTTCTCTTCAAAATGACCATACTTTCACATGGCTGTGCTTAGTACATTTATGATTGAAATAGAAATAATACTTTTCTTGAGCTTTAATGAAGTAATTTTTCAAACAGTGAAACTCCATGGGACTTTTGTTGCGTGGGGTCCCCGGTTCGTGCCACGCGGGCTTTGTAGTGGACAAAGGTCTTGTGCGTGGATTTTCTCGAAGTCTTCCGTTTTTCTTCCATTTTCTTCATTCCACCGATTCTCGCATCATTATCCATTCGGCCAGAGTCAAAGTACGTTTCCCAAAGGCCTTGAATATTCAAATTTAAATATAACTCCACAAATCAACTTGAGCATTATTTTTAAAACCTTGCTTCATGTTCTCATGACGTATTTCACGCAATTATAGATTTTTTCTTACTACAAAAGTATGGTTCTCTTTTAGAGTAATATAACACTTATTCAGAGCTGCACATGAGACAAAACGCGACCAAAACTAAACTACATTTTGGTATCGTAATTTCGCTTCGGTTCCACATCAGAACCTTTAATTTTTTTTAGCCTTTTCCACACCACCCTTAAGATTGAGTGAATTGGCATGTTTTCTTAAATGCAGTATTCCGAGAATGCCTACGACAAAATTCATAGAAATGATTTGTCCATCAAGTCTTTCTCTTTGGTCCCATGAAGAGAATGAAGGAAACAGTAGACAGAAATTCAATCAGATAGAAAGACGTTTCGTAAACGTCTCTTTTTATGTCATTTTAGTACTAATTACTTCGCTAGTCTGAAAGAAATACGAGTAGTTAAATTTAAGTTTCCACAAACACCACCCGGGACACGTTCCCGATACTCCGTGAACTGAACTCTTCTGCACTAAGGCAGTCGACCACCGCATCCGGCGTCAGGTTAATGAACTAACAGGCTCTCGTATATTAGGTACAAATCTACAAAAACAATAAATTTTTCTATTCACGTTAAACCAACAGGTTCCATTTCATACCTTTTTACACAAGCTGTTACTGCTAATTCTGTTACCTCATAATCTGCTTAAATATCTCTCCTAAACAATTACTGATATCTGTGTCATTAGACCACATTCACTGCGAACGTAAACATTTTAATCTGTATTATGCTCATGGTAAAGGTTTAGGCAGTGTTCGATTTGTTATAAATTACGAAGGGGAAATATAAAACTAGTATTTGTTTGTAACTTTCAACGTATTATCTCTTTGGGTAGAAATATCTGGTGTAGTAAAAACTAATCCATTATTTTGCCAATAGATGGCTTCAGTGATCTGTATCTCGCGTTGTATAAATCCGATCGGGTTCAACGAGATGGCGTTCGAAAGATTAGATTGCGTACTACAAACACTGTTCAGATAGTTGTGATGAGTTGACTCAGTGTTGTGTGAGCGCGCGTCAAAATGGACACTAGCAAAGAGAAAATACGCTATATTTTACAGTTTTTATTCGACAAAGGCGAAAACGTAAGCCAGGCGGCTGCAAATGTGAATAGTGTTTATGGTCCTGATACTGTAACAGCCAATTACGCGCAATTTTGGTTTCGTCGATTCCATGCCGGTAATTTTGACGTCAAAGATGTACCACGTACTGGAAGGCCAAGTGTCGAAAATGTCGATAAAATCATGGACATTGTCGCGTCCGACCGTCATGTAAGCACTGTTTCGATTGCCCAAGAGCTAAACATTGCACGAAAAACCGTGTGGAACCATTTGCATAAGGCTGGATACAAAAAGAAGCTTGATGTATGGGTGCCACACGAGTTAACGCAAAAAAACCTCATGGACCGAATTTCCATCTGCGAATCGCTGCTGAATCGCAACGAAAGCGACCCATTTCTGAAGCGGTTGGTGACTTTTGATGAAAAGTGGATCACTTACGACAACGTCACGCGAAAACGGTCGTGGTCGAAGCGCGGTGCGCCGGCGCAAACGGTGCCCAAGCCAGGATTGACGGCCAGGAAGGTTTTGCTGTGTGTTTGGTGGGATTGGCAGGGAATTATCTACTATGAGCTGCTCCCCTACGGCCAAACCCTTAACTCGGAACTATACTGTCAACAATTGGACCGTCTGAAGGCAGCAATCACCCAGAAGCGCCCAGCTTTGGCCAATTAGAGAGGCATTGTGTTCCACCAGGACTACGCCAGGTCGATAGTGACTCGCCAGAAGCTCCGGTAGCTTGGTTGGGAGGTTCTTATGCATCCACCTTATAGTCCGGATCTGGCACCGAGTGATTACCATCTGTTCCTGTCCATGGCGAACACGTTTGCTGGTGAAAAATTCGCTTCAAGAGAGGCTTGTGAAAATCGACTGTCTCAATTTTTTGTCAATAGGGACAAGGGCTTCTATGAGAGAGGCATCATGATATTACCTTCCAAATGGCAACACGTTATCGAACAAAACGGCGCATATGTGACCTAAATCGGATCATTCTAACTATGGTAAGTCAAGCCTTCAATGTCATGCAAAAATAATGGATTACATTTTACTACACCAGATATAAAGATTTTTTCCTGGTTGGGATGATATTCGGAATCAACTACCGAAGATGAAATTCTCACGCACCAGGGGACATCTTGGAGGGTTCTGTCGGTATCTGCTTGAGCGAGTCTCTCTAGCTGGTAAACTTATTTCGCTATTTTCACTTTATGCATTGAATAAATATTAATATTAAAATTTTCTTCGTATAAATAATCAATGCATGTATCTGCAATATAAACTTATACGATCATTTTATTATCGACAAAGATTTTTAAGCAGTCTTTAAAACCTCATAGTGAAGATGCAACCAATTAATATACATAAAGTTTTATTAATATATATATTTATGTTACTAATATAAAGCTAATATAAATATTTATGTCACTAATATAAAGCTAATATAAATATTTATGGCACTTATCAAATTTGTATATGCTCCGGATTATGACGAGGATATGTTTTTCTTTTTCCATTTAAGTGGAAAATTGTGGCTTTAACATTAGATGGACAGATTAACTCCCCTACTTGGCTTCGATTTTTTAAATTCATTTTAAGGCCTTTAGGCAACTATGGCACAGGGCGTATGGATGATAATGGGGTGGAATGAAGAAAGTGGGAGGAAACGGGAGCACCTCAATAAAATCCACTTACACGGTGTTTGTTCACCACCAAGCCCACATGGCATGAGCAGAAATCGATCCGACGACCCCAATATCAAAGGTGAGTACTTGGCTTCGACATAGGATCAATCCGATATGCGTGTATAATAATTACATCTGATGGTACTAATGATGAACCTAGAGGGTGGGGCGAGAGTAATCCCCATTGGAGCTTCAAAATTATCCAGGGAGTTTGTTATGAGCCATAGCAAAAGATAAAATATTGTTCTTGAAAGTAAAGTTCCTCTTTTAGCGCAATTCCTACCCCACCCCAACACCTCCTGAATTCTCTGCAATTCAACACTGAGTGAGAAGACTTCAGCGACTGGATAGTTATATTTAAGTTGAAATTTTTCTAGTTCGTGCGCAACATGCGTTTGAATTTTTTCCTTCTTTTTATCTTTAAAGCGAGATGATAGATCAACTTATTAGGTTTTAAAATCGTACATACTTTAGCTAAGATGCTAAGCATCGAATTTACTATATATTTTCTAGTAGTAAAATCTGGATTATACATCGTACAGACGATGAAATTCCTTATGACCGTGGTAATAAATCATGTAGTTTCCAGCCCTGTCGCAACCATTCATAGTGCTGCTAAGGTGGGATTTGGAGAAAACAATTCCAGTATTTCACTATGCATTGGGCAGTGAATCTCTTTTGGAAAGAGCAAGAGAGAACTTCACAGGCCTTACAAAGTAGGGAAGAAAGGAGTAGGTCTCTGCCAACGCTAAGTTCCAGGTCGCTTCTCATTGGTCAGAATGGCCTGACCCAGAAGCTCACCTTCTGCTACAAATAGTGGACCTCACTTCCGCTCAAGGCTCAAGGTCAGTAGAAAAGAAGATAGCTAGGGACAATCCTAAATGCTTCTTTTCCTTCCTTCCTTCCTTTTACTGAGAAACCGAAGGAGCCTACTTTGTAAGACGGATGGCGCCTTCTAGTGTCAGTATTGTGAATTACTTGTAGGCAAAACTATAATAAAGCGAGTTGGTGTTATTCTTGCTGGCATTTTATATTTATTTCAGTATTTTTGAAACTTGTGTTTTCTTTATTTAATTAATGCAGAAATAAAATAATAGGTGAAGTACAGCTTCACCAACTTCACCCGAAAAACCGCCACTGAATGTCACAGTTCCATTTTTTAGTAATCGCATTTTAAATTTCTGTGACTTAAAAGCTTTCGTGACCTGACACCTGTTTGACATCAGTGCGATTGTATTTAATAGAAAGTATATGTCGTTATCTTGGAACCAGAAGCTACTGTACTATGTCCATTTTTGCTACTTTTCAGAAAAATAGTTCTAAAGTTTGAAGTTCCATTTTAAGTCTGTATAAATTAATTTCGTTTCTAACATTTCTAGCCACTTGTAGGTCGTTTTCTGAAATATTATTTTGGGAGTTGACGCCCTTCACTACAAGGTCCTTGAATGCAGTATTAACTCCATTTTGCCAAAAAGTGGTCATAGTACCTTCTGGTTCTAAGGTGACGATATATTTTTTGCAAATGAGTCAACACAGCATTATTCCTTGCCAATAATTCGTTGACCGTTAAAATTCTAACGACTTTTCTTGTTTTACACTTTTTGAAAGAGTAAAGGAAGTGGGAAATGATCACGAATCAAGAAGAGAAAGTGGTGGATTTTCTCTCTATTCCTAACGATAAAAGTCTAACATGACCACTAACCCATTTCGCTATGCTTAGTGGGCAATATCAATGAGGCATGCATAATTCCTAAGTTGGTTGAAGTGTCGAACAATGGAGCATTTATTCGAATGTATTAGAAACTGGCATTTAATTAGGTAAGAACTTATAATTGATTCCAAACCGTATCAACAATAATGTAGGTTAATTATCGAGATATTTCACTGAAGTCAAGAAAACGGAGAAGAATAAAATATGTTACTGGTAAACGTACTTTAGCAACTGTAACACTATAGGTGATACACAGAAAGAATGAAATGTTTAAGTAACAAATTTTAATCTTTCGAACATCTATTTCCGTTTTCACAGTATTTTTAATTATTAATCAATTTGAGATTGTGTGATTCAATTAAACCTAGATTTAAACTTTACATTATTTTAATGGCATCTAAAGTTGCATCTTATACATCCTTTATTGTCTGTATAAAAGTCGATGAATATAGATCATTTTGTGAGGTAGTAATGCTTAGCAACATTTTTCTTAAGACAGAGCATCCTTTACTGGCGAAACTAAGGCCTATGAATATTGTGATCCTCCCGAGCAGAGGGTAAAATTAACTTTATTCATAAAATTCAAAATAATAGAAAAGAATTAGGTTTTAATATATTTTTATATTTTTCTTGTAATTTGTTCGGTGAAATGGAAATAAAACCACCGCCATGTTTAATTAAAGATGAACAGAGTAGCAACAACGAAGGCTGATGAAATATATTGCAATCTATGACGTCAATTGAGATGTTATTCACCTTTGAGCAAATTAGCCATACTCTTATGGTGAGAACGTCACCTTTCGTCCTACTTAAAGTTCAGAGGAGAGTCAAGTCAGACAAATACCACACACACACATTTATTGCCCATACGAATTACTATATAAAGCCAATCAGTATTCTACCAAAACCTTCAGTTCCATAGAGGGGCCTACAGTGCTTCAGTACAATAGAAGAGGTCTCCAGTTTGACAGTCTCCAGCCAAAGCATTGACTCCATTCTAAGAAGGAAGATAGTTTCTTTTTCTGAACATTTTCATCATCTGGCTGTGACGGAATCAAAGGTTGTAGAAATTCATTTAACATCTAACTTCATCAAAATTCAGGTATGAATAGAAGATCAGCTTTATATTGTGATTCCAGCGTCTGACTTAGGATAGACTTTTCTAAATGTCACCTCCCGAATAATATTTGCTCAAAGTTAAATAACTCCGGTAAAACCCGATTATGTGGTGTGTTAAAATGTAATCATGTTACGTTCAATTAACACGGTAACAAACCCCTTTTGTATCCAAGTAGTTCTCATGTTTAGCTTAGCTTCGTTGCATTAAAATCCTAAATTTAGTCTCTACCATCTGACAATTAAAGTTAACGCCCATAATGAACTCCCAGAGTTCACCACATATTTCTCATCGAAAATTCACATTAAACAGTTTTCGATGAACGTCTAATTTTAAAACCTCTCGTAAATATGGTTTTCGCTCTCCCATTTATAGAACGTTTCCCAGAACGCTCATAATGAACGACAGTAATTCTCCCGTCGTTCACAATATGTCTAGATTCTTCTGTTTCTCTTCTGCAATGGGAAATGGACATATTAGTCGATACCACAAACCCTGATATCACAATCAAGATAAAAAAATGCTTTCTAGTTTATTAAAATTAATTGACACGGTTATCTAAATAGTTAACGCAAAAATCGATAAGATATTGTAACATTATCGTATCTTTAACAGAGCCCTCCTCAGACTGAAATTAAAAGCTCGACACTGAAAATAATCAGAAACGTTATTTGAAAACCTCGGTAGATCAACTTCTTAAACTAACATAAAAGTTTGATGTGCCTAGACGTTAAACTCGCACCGTTTATTATTTACATTCAGTTGTGTCAAGTTTCTTAGTTTCAATGTGAGGAAGGCACTGTAAGATAGCTGAAGCTGTTACGACAATATAGTGTTTGTTGCATTAAGTATATAACCATGTCAGCTTATTTTAATAAACAACTTAATGACTACAGAGCTTGATTCTAATTACATTCATGTTGCTTCTAGGTAGACATACCACTTTAACTCAATCTAAGATGATATAATCTAATTGTATGCAGTTGATTATATAGAGCTAGTAGATTTCGTACAGATAGTCTTAAATGGAACAATCATACTGATAGGGCATCTGACTGCTACGGTCGAGGCAAAAACTTCACTTGAAAGAAATTTTCTTTCTCATCACGGATTTTCGAAGTATTGTTATTACCACAGTTATACTTGAATGAATAATCTGTGATTTTCGTCCTTATCGAGTACGTAAATTTTAAGGACGGAAACCATTAAAGTAGGATCCGAACTGGGCTTGAGACAGAGTCCTTATGCAGAGAGTCGAGGTATAATGGTGAACGATGCTTAATACAAATCCTGCTGAATATATGGCGCAAATACTACTTATCCAAGTCATCTTGTAATTGGCTTCTTTCTTTCCGACCTTGAAAACAATCAGAAAATAGAGCCAACGTGACCTTTCGGGTCATGAGGAGGCCAACGGTGTATCGTTCATCTTTACTGAGATCTACAGGGTACGGATGGAGAAACCTAAGAGAGTGAAGATAACCTGTCAGTTTTAGAGCCAAACTCATAGTTTTCCTCGCCCTTTCAGACCATCAAGGAATCCAACGGTGTATGGCTCAGCTCATCTGACTTGTTATTAATACGAAGGGGGTACAGATGGAGAATATTAAACGAATGATAAGGACCTGCCAGTTTAAGAGTCAGTCATAATTAGTCTAATAATTTCATACTAATTATTTATAATTTCCACGCCCTTCGATTTAATTAGTCCAAAGATGAAAAATGTATATATTTCAATATTAGTTAAATACGTTAGGTAAATTTAATGTAGTTCTACGGTTATTTCAATGTAACTTACGTAGACCTACTATATCATTGTCTTTATTTTGGTATATAGTTAGGTTAGAGGTACACTAGATTATAACGAGTCATTATGATCTCAGGAGGAGTACCTAAAGTCCATTAAGTCCAAAGATCCCAAAAAGGGTGTTTTTGTAACATTCTTTGCACAGTACATTTAAAATCACCTGTATTATTATGTTCAATCTATATTCTACAATGAAGCAAATTGAAAACAATATTTTAGCTCGGTTCGAGACTTTCTTTCCTTAACCTCTGAAATGATTTCGTTAAAACGTTAGTGACATAACCGATAAATAAGGCTTCTTTAAGGGTTGGACTTTACATACTTCCCCGAATCGCTCACTCAATTACATTAATGTGAAGTTACTTTATAGCAGAGTAGTTCTAAGGTTAGCTAAGTATAAATTAGTTACCTTAAGTTACGTTTCATTTTGGTATATGCTAGGATAGGTTAGATAGATGAGGTGTTACGGTATTCAGGGAAGTATTTAGAAAGTTCATCCTACTTTATTTTATGTTAGTTCAAATTAACTGTTCAATTCCGTGAATAATGCACAATGCATGATATAGGAAAGCCTAAATAGATTTTACACATTATTATCTGATAAAACAATATTCACCACGAAATAGGAGCTTTTCCCTAGCTATTAAACTATACCATACTCAATTTAAAGTGAAATACCTTCAAGCTATATATCCAAACCAGACAGACGGTTTTGCCTTGAAGTAGACTGGGATATAAAATATCTGTTGTTTACCAACACTTTTGAATCGATTTTGTTAACTGCTTACAAAAGTAAACGCTCAAGCTTTGATTCAGTTACTAAAGTACACTGATTACATAAATAAATTATAGTCAGAAGATAAATTGCCTCAACACACGCGTACAAATATTTCTTTTCTTTGAAAGTTGATATCTTCGTTTTTTTTATCACTCTTACTGATGCATCTACGCGAAACATACATCACGACAGTTGTATTTGTTTAGTCTCGAACTTGTAAAAGAGTAACTCCGGGAATATTGAACTAAAGGTCAAAAGTGAAGATAAGCGGGCCATAGAAGCATGTTTGCGATAGAAAAAAGTACAATACAATACAATCAAAAGTGCAAGGCAAAAATTCAAAACTAAAAATGGCAATTAAAGAAGTTTAAAGACTTTTACGGGCAAGAATGAGATTTAATATAATCTCAAATACCATATAAACAAGAAAAGGAAAAAAAGTATTTGTTTAGATAGATTAACTTACGAAATATGTTTAAAATATTAAAATTTTATATGGAAGTGGGCCACAAATATGGCGAATAAACACCGGTTGTCATGAACTACCAATTGAATTCATTTGTTTCTTGACTTCAATCTCGTATTACAGCAGAGATAGCTTATACCATATCTTTCTTTTTTATAATATTGATTGTAATATTGATTTAGAAACGCAGTTTTATGGTTTGGCAATGTAATGTTGTCTTTATTAAAATATATTGTTACTTGCGGAATGGAAACTGCATTTTAGGTGAGAATTTATGAATGTGCAATTGAGGTGGAATTATAATTTGGATATAATTTTGGTAATTTGTATCTGGTTAATAATGTCAACAACTGAAATGTGCATTGTCAGAATTCAGGAACGTTTTCTTAACAAGCTATTTGAATATCTGTCAGTACCATATAATGCAGTAAATTAAATTAAATCTACTGAACTGATAAGAAATAATTTATTTAATTTATGGGATGGATTTTATATTTACTCTCGGCTCATTAAATAACCTTACATAATCCATTCATTACAGTGGCGATCGAGGCTTACCAATTCGAATTCACGCAAAATAAATACCTAATATTAATCATGGCTTCATCTAATATACTGTTTGCATCTTTTGATCCGAGGAAGGACAGAATAGCTTTATATTTAGAACGCTTTCAATATCACTGTAAGGTATTAGCATTATCACCCGAAAAGAAAGCAGAAAAGCGTGTTTAATATCTCTTCAACACGAGTTTATCGAACGAGAATGTGCGGAGCTAACACAAAGATTAACACAGGTGAAAGTATCTTCGAAAGGAATGCATCAATTTAAAGAGGATTTTAATCATCAATGCAAATGCAATTATAAGCAAGCTAACACACCATCAACACACTAATGTTATTATTGTGCATCTAATCATGAAAAAGGAAAGTGCTCTGCATATAATAAGAAGTGTGCAGAATGTTTTGAAAGAGGACATTATAAAATTTGCTGCGAGCAAATTCATAGTTGGCGCAATCGTATGAAAGCCAAACAGCAAATAAAAACGATTGAAACAACTCCTGATGAGATGCCACACAAAGAAAACAAAGACAACGTTGGATTTGGCATTAATGATATTTGGTTAATAGTTTAGAATCTCAAAGTGTCAAACAACAATCATCACCAGTCATGATTCGTTTATTAGTCAACAACAGCAATATCGCAAGTTTAATCGATTCAGGTTGTGAGGTCAACCTCATGTGCGTCAAGGAAGTAGAGACTTTAGGAATGCATTTCAATAGATGGGAGAAAACCAAACATATGTATGCGATCAATAACACAACAGTATCAATCATAGGATCAATAAAAATTCCAGTGGTGTTCAAATATGCACAATATTTCCTAGAATGGCATATAACGGATGTTGAATTAAATTCATCTATTCTTGGAAGAACCGGGATGGATCAACTCTTTGGTAATTGGAGACGGCGCTTACACTGGCTTGATAAACGGATAAATATCGATTCGAAACATTTAGCCCAAATCCGGTGAAACTAGTTCCAGTATAAAAATGTAATATGTCGCCACGAAATATTCCACACATTTATCATAATAGTGAAGATCGATTCTAACAGGTATCTCACCAGTTATCGTTTTTAATCAAAAAAGTGGGATGGCTTAAAAAGAAGGTTAATAAAGAGAATGAGGATTCATGTTATAAACCATATTCCATCACAGACGTATCAGATGATAATTATCAACCGGTGTCGGTAGTAGCTAAGAAGCAAGATCCTCCATCGAACACAAGGAGCTCGACACCATACAATACAAATTATGATAACTTAAAGGCAGTTACACCAAGTTGCATAACAATTGAAGAGCAAGATGGTGAAAGTAATCAGCTCAAGAACTTAAATGAAGTTTCTCATACTCAAGGGCAAGAAACATTAGAATTTACGGATACATGTATAAAACCCGTTCAACTTAGTTCACATTCTCCCGAAGAAGTATTAAGTAATGCTGGGTTACAGAAGTATATCCATCTTCCAGCCATCATTGCACAGTTTTCAGTATAGTCATTATGGTTGTAAATAGTTTTTTGTTTGCCACATTTTATCAATTTCCAGTGAAAGTATATAGCATAAAGATTGCTTTTTGAGATGTGCGCGCACATATATGGTAAGTGTGAGTGATAGCATGCATTACTATGAAAATAATCAATTTGTATTACTTGATGTGTATTGTACAGGGGTGGTACAAAAGTATGTAGTTCCTATAAACTAATCTAAAGATCTTAAATTCGCTCTAGACAGGTGTGAACTACTTGAAGGAGAAAAGAGAGTAGAAAACAGAGATATTCAGTGGTATGGAACTGTTACAGTATAACGTTATATACATAAAAAATAAAGAAGTGGATTGTTAGAATTGTGAAACGAATTAATAATTTAGCAAAATTAGTAATTAGTTCCTTCAAAGATTTTGGTCACAATTCTACAATGTAGAACATTTAACTTGTTTTGGTTCAATTGTTCTTGTTTTCAGTTCTGAAAATGGTTACCGATTTGAATGGTGATCTCAACATTGTAATATTGATTTAGAAACGCAGTTTTATGGTTTGGCAATGTAATGTCTTTATTAAAATATATTGTTACTTGCGGAATGGAAACTGCATTTTAGGTGAGAATTTATGAATGTGCAATTGAGATGGAATTATAATTTGGATATAATTTTGGTAATTTGTATCTGGTTAATAATGTCAACAACTGAAATGTGCATTGTTAGAATTCAGGAACTTTTCCTTAACAAGCTATTTGAATATATGTCAGTACCATATAATGCAGTAAATTAAATGAAATCTACTAAACTGATAAGAATTAATTTATTTCATTTATGGGATGGATTGGATTTTATATATACTCTCGGCTGATTAAATAACCTTACATAATCCATTCATTACATTGTTTTGCAAGATATATTGAATAAAATTTCTTGATACATGCTCGTATCCTTCTACAATAAGTGGGTGAAATGATAATTCTTAGAGATTTTTAGTATCATGAGAGAAAAGCAAAATACTACTTTGATCGCTATTCCCATCACATGTTGGTAATGGCGATCACAACATAACCTTGTTGAACACTTATAGTTTCATATGTAGTTTATAGAAAATTGATCCTATGAAAACTAAATTGGTGTCAGACCGTTTGCAATAAGGTTTAGTTATGTCCAGAAAATGGATTCCCCGCAGCAAAATATATTAAATGGAATGTAAAGTACGTCTAGTCGACTCGTAGGTCTACAATGTGCTTCACCATCCATTGTATATATTTCGCTGCGGTAATTCTAAGCAAGATAGGCGTCAGGCCTTAGGTGCAAAGTGGACGATTTTGTGTTTAATTTGCTTGGTTTTAGGCCTACTTTACATTTGCGGCCGGAAAAGTATTGCAAATGTTTGTTGGGAATGGCGACAACTGTGCTGGTAAACAGATCACATTGATCGCCATTCCCAACACTGTGTTATTTTGAAAATTCAGCTGGTTATTTTCTAAAAGTTAGTTCATCTGAAATTTAAATGTGTGCCATGAGTTAGACATAAATATCACTTCTTATCAAACTTAGTAACTTCAGGATATTACTAAATAAAAGTGTAATTACCTTGGGTTGAAATATACGGATTCTTATAAGAAAATAGGCAAAAACAAATTTCTGCACGATGTAAACTTCACTTCTCACAGACTACTCCCTCGACACTACACAAGTACCTTGGCTACGCAAGGCAGATGACAGCACTAGTTTCGCTTCTCTTCGCATACCGGAAGAGGGAAAACTTGGGCGATCGCCATTACCAACTGATCAGCATTCCCTTCCTCTCCCCTATAGACAAACTATTTAGATTAGCACATGAACCACTGTCGACCAATGCGTCTACATTGTGTTCCAGATTTCTCAAATACAACACTGTAGCTGGTGACGATGATGATGTATCCTGCTCACTAATACAGTTAATACAGAAGGCGTCCAAATCTAATTCCAGTTTGACATTTGGAATTATTGTTTCTGGTTTATCGTTTTTTTGGTACTTTTCTTGTCCTATATCCTGCCTCTCTATTTACTGCATTTTGTCGGTTTTCCTTACACCACAAGGTATTTAAAAAAACTTTAGTTTTGTACTGGCCACTACTCACTGATTCCTTAGCGTTGTACTCTAGATACACAATTTTCTTGACTTTGACACGTTTCGCTTCTTGTATGTAAGTTCTTCTTTGTCCTTGTCGCCAACTAATGTGATTCTTAAATACTTATCTGCATTATACCATAAGAGTTGTATAGAAATCAAGAGTATCAAATCATTTCCATCCAATAATTATTCCATTAACTGCAGTTAACAACAAAAGAAAGCATCTTGCAATCGAAGTAAAAATAATCATTCTTGTCTCTTTAATTGAGCTGAGATGACAGTCCGGAATAATTTGATCGAAACTCTATCAGTACAGTGCAATAGACACGCGTAAGCATTCACATCAATTCTATATGTATTCATTAACTGATTCAAAAGTTCGTATCTTAAACGTGTTATACCCTACTTACCATACATCACATGACCGTCTTCCATGACATATATTAGATCACTTTGCGTTCACCGGGCTGAAAATAGGTAGAAGTCCACACAACTTATAACGTGAATTCAGATTTACTTTAGCATATCAGTGAAAGCGATTTTGTAAGTAGCATATAACTATTGCGTTGGTGGGAATGAAATGTCCGCCCACAGGTTCATCATGTCCAAAGGGGAAAAGAATGAAAACTGCATTACCTGGTTAATTAAAGTAGTCACCGTCTGCAGTCACATACTGTTGCCATCGCTCAGCCAACGATTGGATTCCGTGTCCAAAGAAGTCTGCGATGCGAAGAACTGAATGTAGCACCACCCGATCATCTGGGAGAGTCTTCATTGCCAAGAAGTGATCGAGATGCCGCAAGATGTGGTAGTCAGTGGGAGAGAGATCGGGGAATACGGCGGGTAAGGAAGGGTTTCATACTGCAACTCACGGAGAGCCTGCACCGTTCTTTACAAGACGTATGGGCGAGCATTGTCATGCAACACGAGGACACCATGTCTCCTGACTGACAATTGCTGGATGCTTGCGCACAAGTACATCATGGAGTTAAGCACTGTAACGATCTGCAGTGATGGTTTAACATCGCCTGAGAAAGACATGATGGATCACTCCACCATAGACCACCATACCAGCAACAACACCTTCCGTGGGTGGGGAAGTGAATTAGGACACCGTCCTGGACGTCGATCACGATCCAACCATTATCCTAAACGCTTACGATTGCCATAACCGATTTATTTTTAATCTGATGTGACAATCCGATGCCTACCCCCTTTTCTCTTATACTCAGAGAACTACACACCTCCAGACGGCGATTCTTATTGGCCGGTGTCAACTCATGTTGCTGACACCCATGAGTCCAACTTTTTTATCTGACCGATCACACGGAGCCGCCGACCGACAGTGGTGTCGGGTATGCCTAACTCGTCTGGAATGGCACGAACACTTCCAAGGATCCGCTTCCACGATGTTCCTGAGCATCTCATCTGAACATGATGTTGGTTGGTGCCCATGGGGATCATTTTGCAATGTTGTCACCGGAACGAAATTTGACAAACCAACGGCGAATCGTACGCTCATTCGCCATTCCTGTCCCAAGTGCATTGTTAATGTATTTTGCGGCTTCCCATGCATAATACCCTAGTTTTAATTCGTTAAAAAAATCATTGTGTGCTCTCCATGGTGCACTTTCATACGACCCTGTTCAACAACACACTGTCTCCTGACTATCTGGGTATTCCAGCCTGTTTGCTGGACGCATACAGAGTTTTTGACGGTATGCGCGTGATCTCAGTCGATCCCTGTATTGTGTTGCTGGGGGGTGTTTTCCATCAGGCGTCAAAGCGGTCATTTCATTGGAACCAACCCAATACAAAAGTGAAGTTAATTTTCCATTCATCTAACCCAAAAGTTCTACATATGACTGAATATGTTTTCAAAGCTGTAGAAACGAAAACAAACCTGTTGCTTCTAAACAACACCCCATCTTTGGTGTATAAATTTAACGGTTGATGTAAAATTCGTTTGAAAGCTTCCCAATCCTTGACATTACGAAAATGTATCTGAAAATAGAAAGAAAAGAATGTAGATCTTTTACATAAGCTGTCAATTAAGAGTAAAATGTCATACAGTATTAAAAGTTGACTTGTTTATAAAAACAAAAATTTCAGGAACTAATACAGTTTAAAGTAGCCTATTATTACGTAATCCAGGAACGGAAAGTAGCAGATTCCGCAACTGTGAGAAACACCAAATACAACAGGCTCAAAGAGAAAATAGAGCTCGCGCAAACCTTGCATCTTCCGTCTATTCCTTTGTGATATTAATTTAAAGTTAATTCTCCAGATAGACCTATGTTCTATATTTCACATTGCAGGCGTAAAGTAAACAATATTAGTAATTTGATACATCTTTATAAAACATTATTTTGCCACCGCAAGAGGTTATTATCGTTGGCACATTGGTTACGATTTTTTTTCTAGTTTTCCTACAAACATATATAGTAAGTGGTAACTACCCGAATCTAATATCTCAGCTTCTGCTGATGTGTGTAGTGTACAGAGTAGTACTGTGTAGTGTAATAGTACTACAATTCATTTTTACTTTTAATTTTGGTTCATTTATTTTTCACACATTCTGTGAACCAATAGTTTGTAACCAATGGCAAACTTCTGCCTAGCACCCCTGATCTCGGAGAGGCCCCGGCCAGGGGCCGAATTCGTACACATTGAAGACAGAACACGGACAAATTATGTCTGAAGACTATAATGAGATCATCCATTCTTTGCCGAGAAGAAAGTTCATCGCGTGGCAATGTAATCTTGTAGTTCTATGTAAATATCAAAGTTATAATATGTAAAGAATTATAGTTAGCACTTGTCTCTTTCATTTCTAACATTTCTCAAACTCACATTTCACAAGTCCATGTCATTTCTAAAGTTAAATTACGTTACATAAATAACAATTATAAGTAAAGTGTGATTTTTGCAAATTACCAAACAGGTGTCCCGACTCTGTTAACTGCCTATGACCCCTGGGTCTCTATGTCCGGGTTTGTTCGCAACGGCATAAATTTTAGCTCCTAAGGCTTTATATTTTCGTCGCTAGAGGACCTAAATTCTAACACTACAGAGGAAGATATCTCCGAAACCCGTTGTTTTGGATACCTGGCTTGGTGCAATTTGGATCGAAGGCAAATTATAATTGATTTCATTACGCTAATGACTAGTGGCGCCACCAATTTCTACAGGCGTAGTAACACTACTTTTTATAGTATATTTTTACATTTTTATTGAACATTACGAAGGGTTTCACTACCTGCCATAAAAGATTTTATATGGTAAGTAATCTTTTTATTATAAAGCATAGATTTTCACAGATAGATTATAAAGCATAGATCATATATAGATTATAAAGCATAGAACAAATGGTGTTCAATTCAGGTTTGGATCCTTTAAAACCCCATAATACCACCTGACACTGAATGAAATTTCCTAAAGGTTGGGTTTTAAAAAAGTATGACGTTTCGGACTATCGCAATTTTGAATTCCACAGTTCATTTTTTACTTTAGATGCTTTTAGAAACCCTAGAAACTAAATTTTATGCATATCAACCATTGTATAGCAGGCATTTTGGATTTCAGAATTATATCTTCTTGACTTCTGAATCGAACTCTGTACCTTATGAAACACCGGATATTCAGTCTTACGAAAATTGGATAATTTATAATTACAAAATCTCGGGGTTCCATTAATTTGTTAACAGCAGCATGCATTTAAACCGACAGATATGAAATTTCATGAAAATCGGACTACTTTATGAAATTATGAGGCTTCGGGCTGCTGCCAATCTGGATTTCGGAATTAAAAATATATGATTTCAGAATCGAACTCAACGCCGTTTTGAAGCCCGATATATTAATAACTTGTTGATTTTTTAAAAGATATCGAGCTGCTACCATTCTTGATCTCAAAATGTAAATTACTTTAATTCAGAATCGAACTTAACGCTCTTAAGAGCTCCCAGATATGTAAAGTCTTCATCCCGCATTGTTGTGTCACGGCGCGGCACTGTTTTCTTGCGGTGATATTTCGTCATGCGTTGTTTTCCTGCCCAGCAATCCAACTGCCGACTCTGACAGCGGCCTGACAAATTAATAGTCTGGAAATAGTTGGGGGAAGGTCGGCGCGACCCATAAGTGGTGTCTGGTCGTCTAGCCATTTTCCGCGCCGCCCTCGGTCCCCCGACTTCCCGGCATATGGGCGTAACCCCGCCCAGCACCCACTCGCCCGCCGGCCCCACCTTTGCCGACCAAATGCTGAAATCCATCCGACGTTGCCTGGCTTGTTGGGTTATTCGCACTGCATTGTTTTGTTGTGCGCTGTTAGGACCGCCGGTCGGGCCAATGCTAGAGAGCTCAGCTCTTGTGCGCCGGATTTTTGGGTCGATACATCCTATGTGGGCTTTGTGGTGGGCACAGACCGTGTGTGTGGGTGTTCTCGGAGTTTTTCCGTTTCCTCCCACTTCCTTGATTCCACGAATTCACCCACTGTCATCCATACGGCCTGAGCCGAAGTTGCCTAAAGGTCTTAAAATTCAGCTCAATTCAAATTCGTGCGCTGTTTTGACGTTATTGCTGTTTCGGCAGTGGCACTTTTGTTACATTGGCCATTTGTAATATCCCGTCATGCAGTTTACTTTCGAGGTATACGTTTTTAGTTGCTTCAATTAGTAGTTTCGGCGCTAATTTAGTTCTCTGCTTTGGCTGATTTTTCTGTGTAATCATAACTGATGGCTTCATTTATCAGCTTAGAATTGACATTTTATTACATAAACTCCTGGCATCATCAGATAAAGTTTGTTTTTAGGTGTTTTTAATACGTATTTGATTAGTTTTCTTGGGATATGTTAAATACGAAAACAAAATAAAAACAACAAACATGTGAAAACATGACAAAGAATACGTTGTGAAACTTTTGAAGAACATATTAAAAGAAAAAACTGTTAGTCTTCTTCATAGGAAAAATTTGGTAGAGTAATCGAGTTTCAACTAAAGGTTGAATTGACGATATCAACGTCTATACATAAACTCTCAACACGATATGGTTTCCTGCAATGCCCTGCGAGCCTTGAAACATATGTAATTTTTGGCTTTAAATTAGTATAGATCAAATTGAAAGTTCTCTGAAATACTAGTATTCAGTGATATTATTTAATCATCATATTCAGAAACTAAATAAATATCCTTTACATCATATTTCATTTTTTTCCAACTGTGATGTACTCATTCGACCACTGTTTCATTACAAATATATAATCAGATTTCTTATAAACTATTGAATGTAGTTAACATAACATACAGTCATAATTTTTATAGTTACACTAAGGAAGTAAAAATTGAGCTGAAAACTGAAACAAATTATTACTTATTTGGGTTATCGTTTCTCTATGTATGTGTGAATATAAAGGTTCAATGTTACTTCACGTGTGCAATAAACTATACCTACATCTGGTTGCCACAAGTTCGTCATTTCGTCCAGTGATAGAAGAATGTCATTTTTTACGGGAAACAATCTACAATCCTGCCACGTGAATCTCATAAAAAATGTTATTTCCATGTCCTGAAACGAAGATAATAAATTATAGGCAATCAAATGTAATCAATTATAATCATCGTGAACTTTCTACTATACAAATGAGGACCATAATTTAGCTACAAGTAAGAATGATTATGTGCCATTTTTTTTAATACGTTAAGTTAAGGTTCTTTCAAATTTGGTTAGATCAGCGTTTTCTAAAGTGTACTTCATGCTTATTAATTAGGATATCCAACTGTTACAGGGATGTGTGGGGATACGATGGTATCAGTAAGCTCACCAGATTGAATCGCCGCTTGGCGAGAATCTCTTTCTGAAGCCATTCGTCGTGGGTAGTAGAATTCCAGGGTTCACAGGGCCGTCCGGAGGGATTCTGACCAAGTTAGGCCACTTTCGTCCTTTGATTTTTTTTCTACAAATTGTGTGTGAATAATCTAATTTGTTTTGAAGTGATAGAACCGGAAACTGAAGAAGCACGACACAGCACGCAGCAGCGAGACATCCAGGAATAGAACCAAATACTCAGCAAATGGACCCAAGAAATCAGCGAATCTAAGACTGAAACTGAAGAGAAGTCAGATGAAAACCCATCAGACGTAAATAATTCTATGCAAAAGAAGACCTTCCATGACTGAAATTCTCCGTACTGAACATGGAAAGTACAAGAGAGAAGAAGACAGCGACAGCGCCTTCTTGTCAGATATCTTAAGTGAGAATGATCAGGAAAGCTTGGTTTTGTCAATTAACCAAGATTCTCCTAAACAATTTCAGTTATGCTGTGGAGCGAATGACAGCATAAATGAAGAAAAGAAAAATAAATGAAAAATCAAGGTAACTGATGTATCCATCGTTGAAAGGACTACCAAAGAGGAACAAAAGCCCCTAGGAAAGAAGAAGTGTAAAATGAAAGAAACATTGAATAATACGTTAACCCGAAAATTAGTAACTTGAAACAAAATAAACCAAAGACTGAGCAGAAGGAACTAGGAAATCAAAGAGATCTAAAGTCATCAAAGAGGAAAAATCGGCTAGAAAAGTGGATTTTAATCTTCAGCTGAGAGGGGGAAGGAACTGTTCGGAAGGGGAATCTACGGTGAAAATGTTTTGGGAGCCCTACTTAGCAGAACCCAGAGACAAAACAGGAACGACCAAAGCAAGTAACTACTACGGCCCAACGAGCATGGATCTCAAGGGATATAATTACAAATAAATACTAATGACCCAACGAGTATGGATCTCAAGGGTAACTACTACGCCCCAGGGAAGTAGGTCTTCAATGTAGAGACTTATAGCGAATAAGAACCTGTAAGGTAGAGTTTATGGTGGAAGGAC
>JAGDQP010009819.1:34731-57709 GCA_022664845.1 Lepisma saccharinum | reverse complement strand
TCCACTTCTTCTCCAAAATAAACCCCTGGTTATATATTTTACAAATGTGAAACAGCGAAACAAAAAACTGTTTAGTATTAGTCGAAAGTTCTTGTTTACAATACTAAAAATCGTAAATCACAATACAAATTAAAAATATTTCAATATAGAAACCCAGCCCATGATCTAGTTGCTACCTCAAGCTTTTACAGAGTTTCACCAGGTAAAAGTAGGGATGACAGCTGGACAAAGACTCTGACAGCTATCTTTCCCATCCCTCATCCCTGGCAGAGTACTCTCCAAGGAACGTCATTCCTATGACGATCCGACAACTTCAGAACTATTTACGGGGGACAGATTGAACGTACTGCTTTGGAATCCATGTTACTGTTGGTTAATTCCTTAGGACATTATCTCCATCTGATAGGAGTAAATGGAAAACCAACTATTGGTTCACCTTCCCGCCCGGTATGATACCTAGACAAAGGTCCTGGCTGCTATTTTCTCCATCCTTGGCCCGAGAGACGTCATCCTTCAGATTGGGGAGGACTACGTCATAGTTACCTGTTGTGCCTACTAATATTCAGTTCAGTAAAAATAATTTAGAATTGCTAAAAATTGGCTTAGAGCATAGGCTTAGAAGGTACTTAACGTATTAGAATTCCCACATTAAATGAGTTAACACTAATTCAAATTAAATTTCAATTTACAAGTGGCACAACAAATTAAAATTGACGACCAAGGTAGTCGTGCGGTCTGAGCGTCTCCAAAGTCGCGGGTTGGAATCCTGCCTAGGGCAAGGATGTTTGTGAATTTTAACAAGCATTGCATTCATTTAATTGTGAGGGGCGAAGTCGAAAGGTACTAAAAATGGCTCATACAAAACAAAGTTTACCAATGTTTTAAATATTAGAATAGTCTTCCCCGAAAATGAAAAAAAAAAAAAAAAAAAAACGGTGTCAGTAGCAGTCCGATTATTTATCTTTCTTCGTACAGGTGACCTTAGGATATTTAAAAATGCATCTTGAAAGCATATGAAGAGGCAAAAGTAAGGAGAAGTAATAAATCCTCCTTCCTTACTTCAAGAAAGTTTCATCGGATTTTTATTTCTTGTCTTAATGTGAATTTGAGTCATAATTTGAAATATACTAAACGGCGTGTTATGGACACCTAAACCAGATTTATTATAAATCAAGAATATTAATTCTCAGAATACCACCAATTTAAACGGAATTTTTTTAAAATCTGTCATCTATATCACGTTGTGTGAGGTAAATAAAAATGACATATCATTTAAAACTCGTATACTTGCTGAGTATGTTCTATTTGTTACCGTGAAGCAAAATGTCTCTGAAAATACTTTATTGTACCTAAATCTAACTCTCTCTCTCTCTCTCTCTCTTTTTTTTTTGTTTGATAAATGTTAATTCGAAGTTGTGTTGTTTCTTTCTTAGCAAAGGGCCCTATTTATATTGTTTTAAACTCCTTTCTGTGAGCTACAGCAGCAACTATGACCTAAACCTGTGACACGGAGGAATCATTCTTCCAGTAAAGGGATGGGAAGAGAATGACCAGAGTCTCACTTGAGGTACCATCTTGATATTCGTTTTGTGAGCCTGGGGAAAGTCAGGACAGCTGCATATTTCTTTGAAACTGCGCTGCATATTTTTCCGACGTACTGCATTTCTATTGTTACATTATTCACTTGCGTATGAAGATGATATAATGTATGAATACTTTAAACTTAAGTGTTTTTTACATTCCATATTGAAATTCGTGGTCAATATGTACTGTACATTTATTGTAAACGTTTTCAACATTACAAATCCTCTGTATTTCAGGTGTTGTGTCAAGTGGATTATGAGTAGACTGAAAAGAATTGAATAAAAAAAAAGTTTCACCAGGCAAAGGGAAGAGGACAAAAGCAAATGAGAGCTTCAGAGAGCAAGGATTTGCTGTTTAGAACAAGGAATATCATCATGTGCGGAATTAACTAAAAAAGAATTATCACCAGTATTAAAAGATTTCCCACGATTTTCCATTTTTCTGGCACTCAACGAAATACAATCCATATAATTATAACTTTATATATGTGTAATACGTCTGTGGTTTACACATATTGAAGAACTCAATTTAAGTATCCTGCTAAATATATTTTTTCAACCAATGATGAAGATGATGGTTGTTTTAAGACAAAAAATGTATGTGCTTGAAAATAATAAAATGTTTAATCAAAGTTTAATTATTGGACTTTTATATTAGTTACGATTTGACCACTTATCCGTTTTAGTTCTTTGAGAAAATGATGTGTTAGGGACTAGGTGGTGAAGGGCATGTTTCACGATCCATCTGATATATCTTTTTACTTTTCTGCTTGTTTCTCCCAAGATAGCGGGGAAAGTTGGTATTAAAAATATGTAGTACGATTATTCTGCCTATAATATACTTTGTTTATATTAGAAGGAACGTTGCAAGCATAGTTGAAGAATATATGGAAAGGAAATGAAGCATTCCAGAAAAGTGCTGTGATTATTTTATTGTTAATGTAAAATAAATTAACTGCAGCTTTTAGTTATATTTTGTGCCACCCCATTAGGTAAATAGTAACGCTCACTATATTTTATCCAGGATTTTGTGTAAAATAAATTTACCAAAGTGCACGCATATTATGTGCATTACTGTACTTACTTGTTGTACTATATATTGTCGTTATTCACTTGTCGGGGGAATTACGGCCGTTGGAGAGCACACTTCCAAGAAGAATTATGAGGCGAATGCAGAAGCCAGAGCGGTACTAGCGTGGCATTCGCCTCACGAGGCAGAGGAAAACACTGAAATCTTCAGGTGGGGTGGCGGGCATAAGCATTTGTCATACAATTGATAGACATTCGTTAGTGCGTGTAGTGTGGCATTCCTCTTAATTTTTGCCCAATTTTTCGAACTTTTGAATACACACTTAACAGTATTTTAGTATACTAAAAATTCACACTCGACTAGTCTGTGCATAAACTATAGTAAGTGATGAGGATGCGTACGCACAGACTACTCGAGTGTGAATTTTTAGTATACTAAAATACTGTTAAGTGTGTATTCAAAAGTTCGAAAAAAATGGGCAAAAATTAAGAGGAATGCCACGCTACACGCACTAACGAATGTATGACAAATATCTAACTAGACATGTCTTATACATGTGGCATACGTATAAGGGTAGGACATATAAACCTGGAGTATACGTCTAATATATGTTTTCTAGCTTAATTTTATATATATATTAGATGTATTGAACGTATAAATACATTAACGAATGTCTACTAAATGTATAACAAATATCTAGGTAGACATGTATTATACATGTGGCATTGTGGCATACGTATAAGGGTAGGACATATAAACGTGAAATATACGTCTAGTATATGTATTCTAGCTTAATTTTTCATATCTATTAGATGTATTGAACGTCTAAATCATACCTCTATTATACATATATTATACGTGTTTGTGCTATGTGGGTTCAGATGTTATGGTAATCACAGAAAGTAACATGTATACGAGGGACATTCAAAAAGTTTGTGTACCATTGACTTCCAAACTTAAAAATTGCTGTACATTAGGTTAATGTTCTGTAAGTAATGACTCTTCTGCTTCTCTTTTAATAGGGTCATTTATAAGCCAAGGTGTCATCAATCAATGAAATTGAGAAAAGTGTGCCACTGGTAGTGATACAGTATCTCTGATTGAAAAGGTTTACGCTGCAGTGAATTAATGAGGATATGGTACAGACATTAGGCGATTTTGCTCCTGCATACTCCACCATTATGAAGTGGCATCGTGAAATTTCCTGTGGATGACAGTCGTGTGATGACGCAGACACATCTAGACGCTCATCAACATCCATCATTGAGGAAACGATCCAGTGCGTGAAACAACTGATTGAAGGAGATCAGCGTTACACAATAACAACGCTATCAGACATTGATGGAGCATATCGAGATTATTCGGGTGGGCTCGTGGGGTGATGACGATAATTATAAATAATATATATTGAGTCCAATAATAAAATATAAAATCACGATCATGTTACTTAACAATCATACTATACTTCCTTTACTGGTAATTCCTTCGGAGGGTTGAAAATCGTGTCTATAATCAAGTTTCTATTAAGGGTGATGGTATTCGACTAGATGTAGTTAAAGTTTTTTCTGCGTTAGTGGATGAAACTCCTTATATCGCGAATATAGGAAAGTTCGTGGTGGTTGTAAGTTATATAAGTGAGGAATATGTAAGGTTTTTTTAATTGTTTAGCTACTTGAACCGTTAACAGGTCCTGCCATTTTTTCTTTCACCTAAGATCGTGTTGGCAAGGGAAGTTGTGAAAAGTTATCGGGATTTAGGGGAAACAATATTAGTAAAGCTTGTAAACTTTGTGGTGTTTATTGTGAGGTCTGATTTCGTTAGTTGGTGCTTCTAGGAACTTATCGGAATTTTATTTTAAATGTTTAACATATAATGTCAGAGTCCAGCTGCAATTTTCAATTTGGAAGTAGTTAACAGCACCAATATTCTGCTGACATAGAACTGTTAAGAAACTGTTAAAACACTATTATTTTTATATTTCCTCTTACAGGAATTTCTTTTTTAGAAGAAATAAACAGAATAAAACAAACCTATCGCTATACAGTTTTATTTCTTTCTCATCTTCGGAAGTGATAAGCCAATTGTGGAAGAGAAACTTTCTTTCATATACAAATACAGAGCAGAAAACACTCAACGAGACAACCAAAATAAACCTTAAAATATACTCGAGAAACTCTTCGCTCTCGGAGAAACTTACCTTAAAGTTTGAAGTATTGATAAAGTTGTATTAAAATAATGGATAAACTAATATAACAACAATTCCGTACATTTAATACTTTCTTGAGCAATAATTCTGGCGTACCCAAATGACAGACGAAGCCTGGACAGATCAATTTTTAAATTTTGTTGTACTGAGTTGCATAATAGCTAAGGATGTACTTTTTTTAAAAAAATTTAAAATATACTCCCTATTTTCGGGAAATGGATGAGATTTAAACTTTTCTATAATTTTCAAGTTCTGAAAGAACAATTTGTAAAATATGAAGTTACATAGTTTAGTTCTCCATAATCTTAACCAAAGATTTTTCTTTCCAGATTCAAGGAAGAATCATATCTCCGAGACAAATTTCTTTCCTTTGAGAGATTTCTATCGACGCTACTGTATGTATATGTACAAGACCTCTAAATACAACAACGAGGCAAAGAGATCATACAAAGAAATAGAAACTTCTTAATGTGTGAAGAGAAATTGTGTTGTTTATGTAAGATTTCCCCCCTCCCCCATACATGTAACAAATTTCCCTGCGGAAGTGTGGTGTACATTAGACAGACACATACGTATATATATATATTCAAATGTATATACTTATATGAAACACACAATATAATGTACTGTTGCAGTTATATGAGTAATAAGGAATATAAGTGTCGTTGTAATATAAAGAAGACATTCACGAGGAGAAAGACTTTTCCCAACAAGGAAAAGAGCTTTTGCTAATGATTATTAAAGGCTTTTCAATTACGCTCCGTGTCATTTGTGCATCACGTTATATAAACATAATCCGTTACCAGATGACATGCAAATATTTCGAGTACCTTTTTCGAATGAAATCTCTCCTTTCTAATATAAAAGGCGTCAACTCTTTAAGTTTTCTTTTCTTTTGTTTTTTAAAGAAAATTCTTAACCCTTTCTTGGCCCCTCAATCTCCCGCTCTGTCATCATAGGGGTGTGTGTGTGTGTGTATCTCTCCTTCTTCATGCGCAGTTAAGAAGGATCAAAACTGCGGAAGTGTGGGTTTGCAACTAAAAGAATTCCAAACAGGAGCAAAACTGTAATAATAAATCAGGATCTCATGAATACCAAAGAAGTGCATAGGAAAAATGTAACGGGAATCCATCCACAAGTGCATTGGTGTGGTCGATTGCTTGAACTTAAAACAGCACTTTTTTGCGTGTAGATGTCGTTAGTAGTGTCAGTTTAAGAAATAAGTATAAACAGAATTTACCATTTAAGGTGCGATACCATACCAGTACATTTTGTTTGTCGTTTTATTTCTGTTGATTAAAAGAAATTAAACTAAATAGGAATTCTGTTTGTCTACTTTAATAACATGATGTTAAGAAAGTGTTCCTGTACAACCTTGAACTTCTTCTTGATATTTAGCACTGATTACAATCCCGCCATTGTTCAGGTATAACTGAAGTAAAAAAAAAAAAGGTAAGTTGGGTGCCCACTGGACTGGAACTAGGACCTTTCAAATGCGAATTCAACGCTATAATCTGAGTCACTCCTCATCGGTACATTCGTATTTGGATAATCGGCAGGAAATATATTAATTCTCCACTTTAAAAGCGAGCATTATATTTTTTGTTCTGATTGATAAACTTATTGGTGTATCTGCTGCAGTTTTAATTAAGAGATCATGTTCACAATAATGACAATTATTTCATTTTATGACTTGACACTAACTTTTATCAGTACTTTCACAGTTTCTTAACTTTCTTACAGCTTATTATCACATGATTATTGCCTCCTACTTACGACTAATGACTCTCATAAGGAGTTTAAAATTTATTTTCTTTAAATATGTTACTCTATTTCACTGGGAAGCTAGTGACTAATGAGAAATTTTGGACAATCCCTAAAATTGTACAATATACATGGTAAGACCAACACATATGGATGGTAATTTTAAATTTATAATGAAGATGAATTCGGTGTTGTCGTAGTTGCATGAATAGAAAGTGGATTATTGGTCATTTTCTATTAATCCAAGTGCTTGGATGACATATTTAACACTGTGTTAATCTGATTGACATGAAATACAAATACAACCATTATCGTTAAATGAAGGGCGGAGGAGTACCAGCTAAGGTAGTTACCATTATTATATATACTCAGATAAATGATAAACTGATTAAGGATTTGCTCTTTTGTTATTTTAATTGAGAATATATCGGCTTTTAAATGTGGTAAATACAGGCACGATCATAGAAAGCTACACTGTAAAAAATTATAGAAAAAACACTTAAGTTACACTTTTTATACATATTTTTTTGGGGAAATTCTTTTAGTTTTCTGTTCAAGAAGTGTAATTAATGTATACAAGAAGTGTCCGCAGTATAAAATGACTTTTAAAACATTTTTTGTGCACTTAATTTTTACAGGTCTACTTTTTGTGCACATTGTGATCAGAATAAGTCCTAATAAACTCCAGCTCCTTCATTGTTGTACCCAACTTTATTCAATGCCAATTTACGCTTTATTTTTTGTAGCTTAAAAATACGGACTCTGTCCCCGCTCATTGCAACATTTTAATGACTTCTTTCATATACTCTAAAACTACATACTGAAACACTATAAGCTGTATACAAAAAAGTGTGTTCGGAAGTGACCAAAGGAATACACGAAGTGACCAAAACTTCATTTATTTAAAGTGCATAAAAAAAACATGCTTCACATGTCAAAAACAAGGACACTTTGTTTTAAAGTGTAGTAAAACTAGAAAACTGTATTTTTTTCTTCAATTTTTAAAAGCGTTCATTCAGTGATAAAAGGCGAGGATATACCACTACGTTTTATCTCTTTTTCGTGTTGATCATGGCAATAACACTTTCTTATATTTCTTCTGTAAAAAAAAAAAAAAATGTGCACAAGAGTGTTGACGATAAGAGGGTTGAAAACAGGTGTTTCGTATATAAAAAGAAACGATAAGAATTTTTCGTGTTTACAACGCACTACAGTATATTTCTTTAAAAATATATTTAAAAAAAACATAAATAAAACTGAAACAAAGTACAAACGCAAATAAATAAATATTACAAAGCGAAAACACGCACAGAAAGAGGAAAACTAGATTCTGTCACATGAGGAGAAACTGACCAATTATATTGCAGACTAATAAGCCAAAGTAGCATTGAGGCACGATTCCAATGCTGCTCTCTTTCCGAGAGAGATATTATTATTATTAAAAAATATTATATTTTCACTGATGTTATTACTTAATTATTTTGAAAGTTCTTCTCAGCATGGTGTGGATGGAAATCTACCAGTCTCACTTTTAAAAGAGTTTCTTTTTCCCACGGCCTTTTCTCATTCAAAGGTTGGATACGCAGTTTTACAGAAGCACCCAGTCAGGACCTAACAACTGACCTATCAGAAGATAAAGTTATAAACTATTACCACTGTATTTTTATTCAAATTTCCTTTTCAGTATTGGAAAAGCTAACGTGACTCAACTCATTAGCTGTTAGGACAACTTTTTGCACTCACTCACAACCTTTTCACAATACCTGTCACTGTCTTAGTAATGCAAGTCTAAGCTAATATATAGGCAGGGCTACGACTAAGGGGGCAAAGGGGGCACGTGCCCCGGGCACCGGGCTGAGGGGAGGGCCGAAAGAAGGTAAGGATGCAGTTAAGATAATGGTTAAAAAAATACTGTCAGTAAAGGACAAATTTCTTATTTGTGTCGCCAAAATAAATGGTAATGTATAGGCTCTACCAACTGAGCTACGCCTCTGCTAACACTCTCACATCTTATATTCAAATGTAGTTACTCTTAAACGGAAAAAGGATGTTCAACCATAGATAACTAGAGAAGTCACTTAAGCCACTTAGAATATATGGTTGCAAGGAGTATTGTATATTCTGACTTACAACTACTATGAGGAGAAATGAAAAAAGAAAGTAGTACATCATTTTATAATTTTCTGTCCAGTCCAGCCAACATGAGAACGTGATAATATGGAATTATTTTTCTGTTCTCTCTTTCCGTTTAAATCTAAAAGCAAAGGGCATTGTGATACCATAATAGTGGACGATTTTTAATTCATATTGGCAACAAATTTATAGAAATAAATATACCAAACACTGTAACTAAATCCAAGATCTTTTAAGGATTAATACTGAGAAAACTTGAGTTGTGAAATTCAACAACTGCTTAATTAAAACATACACACACTTACTACCTTGCTACTAATAAAAAAAAGTGACAAGAAAATATCTTAAGGCAAAGCCAACAGAAAATGGCGCCGAGTTGTTTTAAAGTGTGCGGGGCTTAAGGAAATTTTCAGCCTGAATTTCGATAGTTTTAATACACGTACAGAGATCCCATGTACTGTATTTTGATACTAACTTAAATTCTTATAGTGATTATGATGAAGTAAAGGGTTCCTCTTTACAAGTATACATGTTTAATTTTATGTTATTTTGCAAAAGAAAATGATTGTTGGTAATATTGTATGAATTATTTCAATAAATGTATCGGAAATGTTTCCGTGATATAGTAGCCAACCAGACAAGTTTCTCAAGTCAATATTCCTCCTCAATTATATCATATCATCTTATTTCAGACAAGGCGGACCAATGCGTGAGATGACAGTAGGAGTTCTCTTTTGTACTATAATTAATACCCGAAGATTCATTCTTGCCGTCCCTGGGTAGGCTTTTCAAAAATTGGGCGTACGTTATACTACCCTTTTTTCAGAGGCAGTGACGGGCCCAGAGATTAATATTTTGCATTCGTTTTTGGTTCTATTAATCTGTTCCCTCCCAAGAACTGGGAGGAAAAGAACCGCCCCTCTAAACCCAAGCCTGGGTTCGCCACTGCCTCTAAAAAATTGGGAGGAATTTTGTACTCTCAAATCAGAGATACAGTTTTTACTGTGGTACATTTGAGTGACGATATCAGCAATACGCCATGCTTGTTACCCATGGGTAGGTGCTTTATCGTTTAATGAATAAAGAAGAGGAAAAGTTAACTATATTAAATACCCGCAGACTTTCTATCTCCCAAGATTCATATATCAAAAGTGACGCTATCGTACTTATCAACGCACACAGCTTATTTAAGCTTTCGTAGCCATGGGGAAGAAAAGGAATCTTATTATCATACAATGGCACTTTGGCGTATCGAAAACATAATAGCGTTTCCTTCTTGTTGTCTCCCCACGATGAAGTCAAGAATATATTTTTATTTTTCATCGACGTAACAATATTGGCTTTAAACATATCCTTCTATATGCTGAATGGCTACAGGAAGAATCATTTTCACGCATTGACTCTTGTAGATAGATGTTATACGATATTGCAAAAGAAAAAAGAAAAGTTTTGATAAGAAGGATAAGCCAGTCATTAGTCATTACATTACCTTTCATGCTTGTCACACTGCTAATGTTTTATGACGCTAATTGGTAGGTACTGTACCGGAGATTGCTCCAAGAGTTTCGGTTTGAGTGAAGAAATCTCTTTAACAAATAAACAAACAAAAAATGTTTTTTAAAATTTTTTAAAATGAAAACATTTATAAAATTATTAATTTATATTCCATCGTCCTATGCTACAGAAAGCGAAGAAACCAGTAACAACTTGGAACAAGAAAAAACTATTTCATTTCAGAGATATATACAGTCAATTTTAGGCTGTACCTGACACCTAGAAGCGTATAAGTCCAATTTTACCCAAAACGCCATTAATACAGTTTTGTACAGCATTCGAAAGGCCTCAAATAACTGTTGGAAGTTTTTTTTCTTTTTTCTTTTTTCATATTCTGAAAAACTATGATTTGTAACTTTCGAGGTTCTAGCTCTCAGACTCATGTACAGAATTTACAAGAACATAATGCAAATTCTATGCAACCCAACAAACAACAGAAATGTTTTGGTTGCGGATATTTCAGGATAAATATAACTTTTAGAAATAACTTATATTAAAGGATTCCCAATATCAAAGATCAGACAACATGAATTAGTTTTTTCTTTTTTTTTCTAAATTTTTTGAAGTTGTACGGCAAAAATTTTGCTCGGAATATACAAATTAACTGCTGCACTGATCCAGAAACTCTTAATTTCCATTATTCAGTCTACGTCGTTGTATAAATTTTGAACAGCTGAAATTGAAAAGTATTCTGAGGTCGATTGATAAGTATTTTAAAACTTCTTCGTTCGTTTGAAGCTTCTTGAATTAAAAAAAAAAAAACAATTAAAGCCTTTTGGCATCTTAGACTCAGGCCGGGATTGGTTAGGTCGAGGATGGAGAAGGTATCGGCCAGGCCCTTACTTAAAGTACCATCCCAACCATTGCTTGGTGAAACAGAGAGAAAACCTGGAAGACCTCAGTCTGAATACTCGGTCGCGGGATACCCGTTAACGCTCCGAAATCTACGACGTTTCCGCCTGGGCCACGAAGACTGAATTGAGAGTTCTTAAATTTCACTAATCGAGATGAGCGTGCGAAACTTTTCAGGATTCTTTCAATGTGTGATTTTGTTGTATGATGGTAACTCGAGAACGCTAGAAGTGATTAACACTTTTCTTGCTTGCTCTGAATCTGGTAGGACATTTTCATTTTGTTAATTTTCTTCATTTTAGGAAGTATAGTTCTTGACGATATGGCACGCTGTAAATTCAAGAAATCAGATTTTGCAAGTTCACTTAATTTTACGACTATTTTCAGAATATGTCAATTTGCATACTTGTCCGCTTCGACAAATATAGAGGATGTACTGTTTAAAACAGCGTTGCTTCTATTATACTGTACCTGCTGGACTGAAGAAAGACACCAGAGAACAATTCCCGCTGAACCTTACTTACAACATAGCAGCCACGCTGGACCATGTGCTGTTCATGTCAGCAAAACTGATATTATAGTAGGACTAACATATACGTTGCATTGTCACGGGTTCGAATACTTGCTGGTTTGTTTATTGTTCTTATTTTTAATCAAGAGCGGTTGCTAAGAATCAATAAACACAACCTCCTCCGCCAACAAGTGATCGGAATTTGCTAGGATGCAATGCAAACAATGACTGATGGGTGAATTAGCTGCTTCAATAGGGTGCTGATGGGTGAATTAATGAGATTTCATGGTTAGTAAAAAGAATCTCGTTCTTCTCAATTAATATCCTAGGTTATTTTGCAGTTAAGGAGTAAAACGACAACTTGGAAGATGACATCTCTTAGTGTGCACTCTTCCGAAGATAAGAATAAGTCAAAGACTCTATTCAAATTACTATCCCTCGATTCTCCTAGTGGGACTGATGAAAACACCTAAGAATCTCTCACTCTGAATGTCCAGTCAGTATAAGTTGGACTCGAACTAGTGTGTTTTGTTGCACAAAAATACCCATTCTTTAAAAAGTCAGTTTTGATGTTTTGGATTTAGGCGTGATATGAAAGAACGAAAAATTGTCTACAAAGAACAGAAAAGGAGCAAAGAGAGGAATTAATGAAGAAACTTAAATTTGCCTCAAAGAGTCTGCGACTACGAACAAAATACTAATGATAATGTTTTCGTTAAACAAATACAGTTCAGTCCTGCAAACTTGACTAAAGTTGGTTGCGTTTTAGGAAGTCGGAGGGTTGGCAGTGCAGTAAAATAATCAATTAAAAGATTACATTTCTGCATTTTGTTGCTTTTTTTTTCTTTTTTTTTTTACAAATGCACGCTTTTGCAACTTAACACAGGGTGTAATTCAAGTAGTAGATCACTTCCGTTTTCTTAAGTTCGTCAAACCTCTTTCTTCCTCTTCATCTCCGTCCTTCAAATTCACTCTCTATAGCTCAGCTCTGTAAACAACTCCTTTTTTAGGATGTGCCCAACTAAAATCGATGAGTAAGATCGAGGGTCGACATTGTGTTTGTTCTAATTTTAAACATTTTTTTCAAAAAAAAAAAAAAAAAAAATAAGAAAATATTCGTTTCGAAACATTCTAACATTAATGTTAAACCTTTTGTCACTTACTCTGTATGACTCGTATGTGTGTGCGTGTACGCTAGTGCAAGCCCAAGAGACAAAGCGAGAGATAAAGAAGAAAAAAAACTTGTATGCACATAAAAGGGGTCGCATAGCTACCAGGTAGCCTTTAAACAGGTGTTTATCTTGAAAGTACTATGTTTGATCTGCTCTTGAGAGATCTGCAACTTTTCTCCTTACATTAGAAGGCGAAATTGATTTAACACGTGATTCTCTGATGCTCAAGTTGCACCACCAGCAATGGTTTGCATACATATATATATGCATATAAAACACATAAGTACATCAACGAAGCAACTATTTTTTTTGCTTCCGCACATAGTAGGTGGATGGATAATTTATTGTTGTCATTAGTTTTCCACTTATTTTTATTGCGCAGTAAAAATATGCTACTATCCCGGATAGTGCATACGCAAGATAAAACGTTTTAAGAAGTTGCGACTCAAGTACATCACAAAAGAAACAGAATACAAAAGAATATGATTTAAATATTTTTTTTTTTTAAAGGCTACCAGATGACATGTCATTATTCACAAATTAAATAACAATTGAAAAAGATTATATTACATTTGTATGCATTCCTTTTTACAATTGATTTGTGTCTTTTTCAGTTTCCTAATAGTTTGGTCTTTAAATTTGATAGTATATATTTTTCACATCATACTTTTGTCAACTCTGCCAAGTAACTCAGTAACGAAGAAGTAAAATAAGTTTCTATAAAACACTTAATACTTTAAAGCTTAGAAAAAGTAACTAAAATAAAGGGTGTAGCTAAGTTTAATAAAACTCGACAAATTCTAAGATTTTTGTTCTAGTACATCACAGGTAGCAACACTACCATGTAGTAACACTATTCGCCGCTAGGGGTATTATGAAAGAACATGGTTATCATCAATAAAAAAGCCGTTTGTGTTACTGATTCATGTTTGCCAGTTTGTTATTGGTGTATAAAGCCATTTTCGTATCAAGTTTGGTGCGGATTCACCCAGAGAGTTTACAATTCGTAAATGGTACCGTAATTTTAAGGTAAGGACGTGCATCTGTTAGAGGAAGTCAACCAGCAAGCCGCCAGTAAGAGAGGAAACAGTGGAGCGACACTGTGTCAAATTCTTACACAGTCTACAAAAATCTACCGCCAGAGGGCAGCAGGGAGCAAAACTTTTATAGGAGCTGTGTTGGTGTATCTGAGCTCCATTCAGGGGCGTATCCAGGGTTTGCGTGGGGCTGCTGATCTGAGGAATAGACCAGGAAAATTTTCGTTGTTTTTCGGGTTAACCGTTTTTCCTTTCAAAAATCTATAAAATATGTATAGTGCTAATATATACGTCTTTAATACGGCGAAAACGTTCCGAATAGTGCTCTTTATCACAACGCTAAACTTTGTTGAAATTGGTTCACCCGTTGAAACCAGTGTTGCCAATTCAGCGAGTTTGTAGCTAAAGCTAGCTATTTTGAATACTCATTTAGCTAAGAAAGACTCTCACTTTTCTTTAGTGTGCGTAGTGTTTTAGCTACCTTTGTTTGCATACTCTAGCGACAAATTCGGCTAATTCTAACATTGGTAAGATAGAGTTTTACCTACTTTTATATTACTGTTTACCTGTTTTAGGGTGTTTATGTTTGGCAACACTGGTTGTTTGGTCAAAATGACTTTTAACAAAATAAGTCTCATTACGATGGAAATAGTGAACATGAACGGTTGTCTGCTTTGTTAATATATGCATACTGTAAATGTTTTTAAGAATATATATACTGTAAACACGCTTCTTGAAGAATATACATACTGTAAATATACTGTTTTAAAACTATTCACACTGTAAACATTTTTTTTTAAATATACACACTGTAAATACGCTTTTTAGATATACACACAGTAAACACACTTATTTTATAATAAACTGAGACAGGTTCTGCACTTGATCAGGGAATATACTGAAAGATGCTTGAAGTGGAAGGTATGTTATAAACAATTAATTGTTTATCGATCATTGATTTTGAAGGATTAATATTTATATATATATATATATATATATATATATATATATTATCAATAGTAGACCGTAAAAAGTTTGAGTCATTGAATTACATTCTGTAAAATGTATCCCGCAGTACACAAAAATTAAACGTTCATTACATGATCAACGTAGATCACATTGACCCCACCCAATTTTTTCACACTTGAAGGGGTGGTAAATATAGGGGAATACCATAAAAGAATTAGAAGTCTAGAAGACTACCTACCATATGTGATAAAGAGACATTTTTTTTAAAGACACTTTTCTTTTCCGTTCCTGGACCACGTGTGAATGAGTTAGTTTCGATATTTCTTTGTGTGCGAGTGTTGATGTCCTTGAGGAGTCCTAGAACGTGTTCCAAAGGAGGATAATGTGTCTATTTGATAAATTATTGTGTGACTATGATCAGATTCTGTCCCAGTAACACTTCCTTATTGATTAAAGTTTCTTTATTGTTTTATTATGCGTCGTAGTGGGCTCGATTTCTCTTTCTCCCATATAAACACGTGCATTTACGTAAAGATAAATTAATGATCTAGGACTGTAAAAGTTGGCATTTCAGTCGCTATAGTTATGTTCCAATTCTCTACAATAATGTGTGCCTTACTGGTTGCTAGATCTCTCAATAGATGTCTGCCAGTTTTATTTCCTTACTTGATGAGTTGATGTGTGTAGTAATACTTCCTGTAGGACAGCTGCATATTTTATATTTCAAAAGCGACAAAGATGAGCCAATCAGCTGATACAGCAAATCTCTACAGATACTTATTTCCTATTCGTGAACTCCAATTGTTATTTCCTCCTTTTGTTATTTTACGATATGCTGATATACAAATCATTTCTCACCTTTGGTTAGGCAATTCACAAAGCACATAATATATAACTCATTATTATCATTTTATATTTATTTCATAAGATTTAATTTGATTTCAGGACAGAATATCCACTCAGAATTCTGTTCTTTCTCTCATATTATTTATTTATATTTTTCTAATTCATTAACTTTCAGTAATAATTTTTAACGTGTCCCGTTAGAAGTGCTGTTAAAATAGTCTGCGGGTTTGCGCCATTGAACTAGCCACATTGACGTGAAACTAATAATCATATATGTTTGTTTGAAATGTCCCATTGAGCTTTACATATCGCAACTGGAGTGATCGGCTAGTGCTGAAATATAAACGCCAGAACTAACATTTAACCTCAATTGTCCACTCTTTAATTCTTGAGTTATGCATGTATCTGACTGTGTGTGCTGTACGTGCTGTAAATAATATTTACATTTTTTTTTCAAGAATTAACACACATTAGTAAAAAAAATGGGCCGTACAACGGTCACGTGCGTAAAAAAATGAGTTAGAACTGAAAATTTTGTCCATATTGGATTAGACAGGAAGTGGAGGATCGACATTAAAATATCCCTCCGCTCCTTGGCTTCAAGGCTCCTATCAGTCCAGTACCCCTTTCAGATAGAGATCAATGCAGATGTTCGAATGCTGTCTTTGGTAAAATTCCGGTATATTTGTTTATAATCATAATATAAAACTTAGGTCAACCATATTGTAGGGTGACCATTCACCCCCACTTTCCGGGAGTTTCTCCAGGTTAAAACATTTATCCCCGGCTATTTTTTTTCTTCTCGGTTTTCTCCGCGGATTGAAGATCAAATCCTTCGAAAAATGTTTTTATTTTATTTAGAAAGAAACATTTGAAAACGACTTCTGTTTAGTACTACCGGATATACTCTTTTCAAGGGTCCTAATTTTGTATTCTCTATTTTTTCGCTAAATTCTTGAAATGTATTATTTTTTGTTATTTCTCTTTTCTAAAATCACATTAGGAATATGCTGATTGACATTTCGAAACTCCAAATTGAAGGATAAATCCCACTGTACGCGGTGTTGACTGTTAAAAAAGATTTTGGATTATCCTGTTCACGTTTCACTGTATAATTTCCCGCACACTCAGATGTGGTGAAAAAGATATTTCTTCGTAAAAATACTTAGGCCTCTACGTAGGACGAATTGCCTCTATACAGCATGAACTTCAGAATAACAAAAGCATCGGTAAGCCAGAAAATATATTTATTTGTGCATTGGGTATTCTGGACATGAAATTTACATTTATAAAAAGGAAATGTTATGTGCTTCTTTGATTAACTATTCTACTGCACTAACAGCACAAGTGCATTCCTATGAAAACTGATGGAAATAATGTTACAAGTTATCTCGAGTTTTCACGCTGATGGAAATAATGTTACAAGTTATCTCGAGTTTTCACGAAATGACTGGAAAAAATATGTTCACCTTGCCATACTGACATTTGTGCATATTCCACAAGTCCAGCTTTGGACTTCCCACTTTGGAACCATCAAATGGAAATAGCGAATGAAAAATTCTTCACTGTAAAGATAGGTATTTTGTGATAATTAATAGTGATTTCTTATGTATATAGTTTGGCAAATTTATTGATTTGTACATAACTTATTTTGTCATAGTACTTCCTTCTGAAGCCAAATCGTCATTATGGATCCCTGAATTTGAAGTTGTTTATGGGCAGAAAAAATTGGCTTAGGCCCATGGGCGGATTTATGGAGAGGGGGTCACGGCGGAGCATTGCCCACAGTCATTTCAGAATGGCCATAAATGTTACATTCTAAACGGTAGCTTTTAAAGTAATTGCCCCTCCCCCAGGGTCTCTCTCCTGAATCCGCCCATATCAGGCCTTGAAGTTTCTTAGACTATAAATCGGGAGAGGGTAGTAATGAAATAATACCTCGCTTAATTGAATGCTATGTAAAGCAGAACAATGTGGTTTACTATCATTCCATTGAAAAGGTATATTTTAGTCGCCGAGGTATTACTCTATATGAAATTGCTCCGGCCTTGCGTGGGATTTGAAGGTTAATGGGTCCTCCTATAAGGCAAATACAAGTTTATAAATGGGGAACCCTTTCCTGTCCTAATAAGCATGCAACTTGGGTATGAAGTCGACCGAAACTGACGATTCTGTGCTGACCCTTATATACTGCAAATTCTACCTAATACCAGGGCAAAAGGAATAGCTGAAATAAAACAATAGGTTCACTTGAATATTACTTGGGAGTGAACCCAAGAGAAAGAACCAAGAACTGAAGATGCAGAACTCTTTTATAGTCTGCTCTCATGGCGGTAAGAAAGCTTCCGAAGAACAAAATAGATTTATTACATACATTTTACATTTAGAAATAATATAGAAAATAATAAATTGTATCAAAAATTTCCAAATTGATCATAAGATTATTTAATATTTCTTAAATATTGTCTCTTTGCTTGTAAATAGTTTTGGCGCGAATTAGTAATTTAGTGTCCTTGCGCCATGTACTACGGTTTTCTATACACATACATATAATTTCAAAATCATATAGTCCAAAGAATAATTTTGTCCCAAATCTTTGAATATTATTTTTTTTTTTATTCTTTTCATTTAGATATATCCAAAAGTCTTTAATGTGGCGAAGCCTTCAACAGTAAATTTTATCATTTATTTTTGCTAATCTACATTATAACAAATTTCTTGTTTTGCCAAAAGGGTGAATTTATATAAAATTTCGGGAGCGACACAGGCAACCAATTGATTTACAACCTATGGCACTCGTCAAATACGAGGGCCGTTACACCATGCATTTTAGAGCGTTTTAAGTTTATTAGAATTAATAACTTTTCAGTTACTAAAAATTGAATATTATACTTCAAAGTCGTTGGGAGGAGAATATTAGAAGGGACTTTCGTGAAGTAGGTGTATGTGATGAAAACTGGCTTGATCTCGCTCAAGATAGAATCCTATGGTATCATAACCAATTCAAGAGCATGATCGTTGCTGATTTTTCTTTTTTATTCATTGTTGAAAGAGCTTCATTGTTATAGGTTTCGATATTCACAACAACAATGAAGCGATTTCAACAATGAAGGAAAACGAAAATAAAAAAATCGGTATCGATCATGGTTTTGAATTGGTTATGCACTTTCTTCCAAGAAAGTTTGAACTCTCTAGGCTTGAATTTATAGAAGCAGCAAGGAAATTTCGTGCAACGATAAGAATACATTAGACATATACGGAGATAATGCTACCATCTTTTGTTGGAGATTGTTGCTTTAGATTATCCTTAATCGTATCGCCGGTACTGACATCTGAAGACGAAGCAGCAGGAACTGAAGAGGTGCGAGATTTGTCAGTAGAAAAGTGGGCAGATTCAGTTCTTGAAATCTTGTTCTTAGTTTCAGTTTTACGTCGTTGAATAATGTTTTGACATTACCTTACAGCCCCGGTAGTTGGCCGGATGAGCTCCGCCGCAATTGACACAGTACGCCGGTTGATCTCTCGTCTTCTTTTTACAATCTTGAGTAAGATGTTGATTACTACATTTCACACAGCGTGGGAGATTGAAACACGATTTTTGTGCATGTCATTGGAGGACATCTGGATCCCTGTAAGATTCAACTTGAACAACAAAATTAAGGAGGTGACGTAGCTTGAAGATTGCTTGAGAATTATTTTCTTTGATGGCTGTCTGGCGCGAGTATGCTTATCAATACCACAAAGCTTAGCTACAGCAATGACTGGATAACCAAGGGCAGTAAGATCTTCAGAAATAGCGGTATCTAAAGGCAATTTTCTGAGGACCACCTGGAGGACGATCTGGTTTGCGTGGCTCAAGAGCAAATTGTAGCTTGTGATGAAGGCAGTATGTCTGGGGTTTGTCGAAATCAGCTTTGGAATGTGGCTGAAACTTTATGAAATCAGAAGTATGCTTGATTAAGGGACGTTCTTGGCAAACAGCAGATAAGTTTTTACTGAATGTATATTTGTCAGTGATTCCGTACACAAATATTGCAAGCGGCTTGGTGGACAAGGCGGATCATTGGATCTTAATGGTTCTTTGCGATCATCATTGTCATTGGTAAGAGCAACAAACTTGTTGGAAGTTTGAATTGGTGAAGCAGGGCCCTTTTGTTGATTAATATGACTGTACTTTAATGGATGAACAAATCCTTCAACATCCATATCGCTTGAAGGGTCTGGGTCTGGAGGCAAGCCCAACTGATCAGAATTCAGAAGAATAGTGGCAGGATATTCCTTAAGGGAATTGACATCTGGTGGTGTCGGAGATTCAGATATGGAATTTGGCCCTAAAAAGGTATTAGGCCTTTGTGTTTTGACTGGTGGGATTTATGAGTTGTGGTTTTCACTAGCTCATGGAAAAAGGATAGCATATCATTGTCTCCGTTACTACGCATGGCTATTATCTCTCGCTTAAGCAATTTGGAAGGGAAGTCTTTATTTAAGCGACCCATAGAGGCATTCAATTTCATAATGGTTACAGTAAGTACAGACTATAATGATTGTAGTCTGTTATGAATCGAAATTTACTGTAACAGTTTCGAAATCAATATTTAGTGTCTTTTTATATGAAGTGAACTCAGTAATTTGTTATTCTTTAATTGACAACCTTTTTTTTAACCAAAGAAAATCTTTAAAAAAAAATGTGAATACGTATTGAAAAGAATTATTTACAACGAAATGCTCTCCATCTGCTGTGAAAACTTTTGAGTTGATCTGGAACTGACGTACTTTGATATTAAGAAAATAAAAAGTAAATTGATTTCCAATTTTGTTTTACTGAAAATACTTTTAAAAAAATATGTTGTTTCTTTTGTCTGGAAGCTAACAACGAATTGTATTTGATTTTATAATATTATTATTGTTCTATTATGTATGTAAATTGGTAAATAAATCCATTATCACCCAGAATAAATGGTTAATTACTTTAAAAGGAAGCAGCAGGAAGGAAACTCTTTTTATTTTTTTAGTTTTTTTTTTTCAATTTTTTTTCGTACTGGTAAATTCAAATGTGTAAGTAATAGTATATGAGCTGAATTCAGATAAATTGGTATAATTTTAATGGATAAATTGTTCGTAGTTGTAATAAAATTATTATATACTGTATCGCATCATCGTCCCGCCATCAATACAATCTTGTCCTATTAGGTGAAGGAAGAGGACGTTTCAAGATATTTAGAAAAGGAGGGATAACATTAGGATGAGATTAGGAAAGGGGGATGTGTCCTCCAAAAGAAGAACGCCTCGTAACCCTGCAACTTGTCTCCATGCAGTGTCAGGCTTTGGAGGCGTTCTTCGGTATTGTTCTATGCAAATGTGATATTTTCTGTTCTGGAGATAACATTTCCTTGTTAAACGAATATTGTGGTAAGATATCCTTCATTGTTATGTTAATGAAAGCAATTCTAATGATATTAATTCTTCTCTCGTTTTCCTTTCACACTGTATCCATAGATGTCACCACTGAAAGTAATTTATGTTCATGTACTTGTGTACACGTTTCATACTTCCGCTTTTTCTATCTTTTTTTTTTTCGTTCTCCACCCTCAAGTTCTTGACATTTCTTTAACCTTTCCACTGCTCTTTTAACCGTCGTACTCAGTGATTTCAAATCTTCTTCTTTCTCTCCTTGTCACTACCAGTTGGTGCAGTGACCTGGCAACAATGCATGCAACGGTACTTGAAATTTCCCTCTACGATTTCGTTCTCGCTTGCACTCTTCTAGAAGTCTATGATATCTAGTTAGAGGTAAGGATCTGTTTTGTCTTATAATAATAAAAACACACAACGAAATAAAGATTTTGGTTAAAATGTTACTTCAAGAATAATATTAAAACAAAATATAAAAATATAAGTTTAAACGTTCAACTAGAAACCAAAATTTCCCTTTAAGTATACAAAAAATCCCTTTATATAAATAAAATGTCCCTTTACGTAGAGTAAAATTTTCCTCTCAACACTAAAAGGTATCGTACAAAGGGAAATTCCCTTAAAAACTAAAAAAATCACTCTGAGGAAAAATTCCCCCAAGTTATTTCAGTGACAAATTTCAAACTTCTTTCTTTCTTTTTTCTTTTTCATTTTTATTAAATTGAATTCTTGGTGCGCGTGCATCCCACAAGGAAATGAATGAATAAAAGAAAGAGAGAGAGAGAAAAATGAAGTTAGAGAGATGAAAGAATACCGTTTATTCGCTTAAATCGACATAACTTATACTTTAAATGGATTCCTTTAATAAATCGCTTTAATTTGTAGGCATCCTGCGGTGAATCTTTTGATGGTAACTTTTGAGACTTGATCAGTGAGAGATATGAGAGAGGGGAAGAGAGAGAGAGAACAAAAGAATCATGGTGCACACGCTCGCACACACACACGTATATACAATATAAGCTCACACAAATTACCAAAATATTTAAAATAAATGACGGGCGGGAAGGGTTAAAGAAAAGACTTCCTTGTCATGCTAAGTGAATTACTGAACCACGGATTGACGACAAAGGTTAAACTTAGGGTCGGGAAGAACTCTGCTTGGGGACAGTTAGTTTGTCTAGTCAGACACAAACAAAGAAAAGACTTCACCGAAAGAGAACATGAAACAATATTAGTTTTTCTGTATCTTTTTTTTCTTATGTTTTCCTCTCAGATTTACACAGCTTCTTCCTGTTTCTTCCTTGAAATGCACTGCAGAATTGTTGTTCGTTCAAGAATTTTTGTTATGTAACTTATTACCAGTTGATGACAATTACCGCACTGTAACAAACAACAGAAGGAAAGAACAAGGTGAAATTAATAGCTACCAGGGAGAAAAACAAATCTTTTGTGTTCATTTAGCTTAATGTAAAGTAACTATCATTAAACTAGATGGCAGTACTACCTCCATGCGTCTCTAATGCATTTCTCTCGTTGCATGAAATTACAATGTTGTTCCTACAAATTCAAGCCTAGAGAGTTCAAACTTCAGAGAAGAGAGTTTATAACAATTTCAAGAGTTTTTTTTATCGGTGCCGATTTTTTTAGTTTCTTTTTGTTCATTCTTGAAAAAAGCTTTATTGTTATGGGTTTGGATATTCACTACAACAACAAAACAATGAACTCTTTCAACAATGAACAAAAATGAAAATAAAGAATCCAAACGGATAGAGCTCTTGAAATGGCTAGTGAATATTCTTCTCTTTAACTAAAAGTTTCATTTATTTTTTCTATACAAGTATAGTTCTTAAAATTTTGTGTTAATCTATTTTAGAGACATTCATAGGGTCTAAGTATTATCGGGTTCACT